>JAVQJF010046809.1:0-36163 GCA_036023855.1 Gadopsis marmoratus
AAAGTTTGAAGCATAGAATTTTCCAAGATGAAGCTTTCAGATTTCCCTTCACTGGAACTAAGGGGCCAAGGCCAACCCCAGAAACACAAGCCCACAGCATCATCCCTCCTCCACCCAACTGTACAGTTGGCATCATGCAGTCAAGCAGGTAACCTTCTCCAATCCAACTCGTCCATCAGACTGTCAGATACAGAAGCCTGATTCTTCACTCCACAGAACAGGTTTCCACAGCTCCACAGTCCAGTGGCGGCCTGCTTTACATCACTCCATCTGACGCTTGGCATCGTTCTCGGTGATGGAAGGTCTGCATGCAGCTGCTCGGCCGTGGAAACACATGTCATGAAGCTCACGGCGCACAGGTTTGGTGCTGACATCAAGGCCTGAGCTGGTCTGGAACTCTGGGTCTGGAACTCTGCAGAGCTTCTACACACTATGCCCCCTGTGGCTGTAGTGGTCTGACACTTCATGGCTGAGTTGCTGTGGTTCCTAAACGTTTCCACTTCCAGTTGATGGTGGAATATCTAGGAGAGGAGGCATTTCATGAACTGACTTGTTGCAGAGCCTCGTTACGGCTGCAGGGCTTCAGCTGAAGGAAACACCTGCAGTCAGTCTGTCTTCTGCTCAGCGTCTCTCTGTCGGGAGCTTGTTGTCAAATGTCTCCCTCTGGCGATCAGAGACGTGAACAGCAGGCGCCGTAAACCAGCGTGAACGGTCGGAAATAAAGTACCGATTTCCGGCAGATACGTCAGATACTTTTGATGGCGGTTATTAAATAGCAGCAAAGACCAACGCGAACAGTTTTCATCATCAGCTGAGCAGAGACGGTCTGCAGCTGTCAGAGCATCTGTCGCCATGGAAACAGGTTCGTTATTGAAGCTACTTGATCCGATAATATTAGCTTGCTGGCATGGAGGGCGAGACCCCCAGTAATGTCTGAATTTAAACATGTTGTCGGCAGTAAAAGACCGCCAGGCTTTTCCATGTGGATCCAGATGTGAAGCTGGAATCTGTGGTGACCTGCTGCACCTGCAGTGTTCACTGTTAGTGTTCACTGTTCACTGTTAGTGTTCACTGTTCACTGTTAACCTGCAGTGTTCACTGTTAGTGTTCACTGTTAGTGTTCACTGTTAACCTGCAGTGTTCACTGTTAGTGTTCACTGTTAGTGTTCACTGTTAACCTGCGGTGTTCACTGTTAGTGTTCACTGTCACTGTTAACCTGCAGTGTTCAGCCTCAAATGGCGAGATCTTCCTCACAGACACAATCATGGATTTATTCCAACAACTACGAGCCTCTCATTTATTCTTATTTATATGACACCTTCATATCTTTTTTTAAAGAAGGTGAAAGCTCAGGTGAACATCTGGAGCTGAACAAGATGTACTGAAAGCCAGTGCCGGTTCCAGCCTGCTATATTTGGGTGGGCAAGACGTTCGTTTGGGTGGGCACCGCCCACCCTTGCCCCTTGCTAGAGCCGGCCTTGCTGAAAATGTTTGACGCTTGTTGTAACTGCTGCTGTTTCAGAGGAGCAGGCCAGGAACCGTTTCCAGTCGGAGCTGGAGTTCGTCCAGTGTTTGGCCAACCCAAACTACCTGAACTGTGAGTGACAGCAGCTCCGAAACTTCCACCATTACTTCAGGCTGTGAGGCTAAATGTTTCTAATGAAATGTTAAGGAGTCATGTTCTTCACCTGGATGCTCACAGTGCTGGTGACAAATGTGTCCCGTACAAACTCCCTGACTTCCTGTGTCTTCAGTTTTGGCTCAGCGAGGCGTCCTGAGGGAGCGACCCTTCATTAACTACCTGAAGTACCTGCTGTACTGGAAGGAGCCCGAGTATGCCAAGTTCCTCAAGTAAGCTGATCAGCTGTTTGTTATTCAGGACAGAGAGACAGACGACATGTTGTTGCTTTGAGTCTGATTTGCGATGTAAGAAACGTAGAGAATCACAGCAGACTGTGATGGTGACAGATGCCCCTCAGCAGCTTCCTGTCTCCTCCCTCTGCAGGTATCCTCACTGCCTGCACATGCTGGAGCTGCTGCAGTACGAACACTTCAGGAAGGAGCTGGTCAACGCTCAGTGCGCCAAGTTCATCGACGAGCAGCAGCTGCTGCACTGGCAGCACTACTCCAGGAAACGCACCCGGCTGCAGCAGGCGCTGGCCGAGCAGCAGCAGCCCCAGCAGCAGCCGCCGCCGCACGGCAACGCCGCCGCCAAGTGACCGTGACGTCACTGGAGGTGGGAGGAGGACCGCACGTAGCGCCTGGGATGGTCAACGTGTGGATTGCAGCTTCCAACGATACTTTTGAGAGTTAAAGGAAACGTGTCGGCTGATATTCTTCTTCTTACACAACAATGTTTTTGATGAATGTGGTTATTAAAGACTTGTGATCAGGATCTGAACTGAGGGTCGGTCCCCTGGTGGACAGAGACACTGAGGTCACTGACAACGTTTACGTGCACAAAAAGACAATATTCCTACTAAGCTGTTTCCTTGTTGCAAAGGTTGATGTGTCATCAGCTGTTTCTCCTCGTGTGCGTGAACTCAAATCCAGTGAAGATTTCACTTTGACAAGAATAAAATATTCATTTTTATTTACGTCTTCCTGTTGCCCAGTTCTACTGCTGTCCCACTCTTTGTAAACGTATATTTGACATTTGAAACCTTCGTTTCCTTTCGTTTCCTCTGAGGTGACGACACTTAATGTTTGCAGCAAGTGAAACCGTCGTTATTCAAGTGTTTTTGTAAGAAAATCTTTACCATTTTTAGAATGTTGGCTTATTTACAGACAGCAGCGATTCAGACTGACGGACTCCGACACGAAGAATCGGGCCACTTGTGTTTAGAGAACAGTCAGAAAACGCTGTAGTGTTTGTTTCCACTGAACACAGAAATAAATGTAGATTTCTAGAAATTAACATCTGTTGCTGATTAATTACCAACACTGATTTATTTGCACACTTAGTTATACATTTACTTTCATTGTACTAACCTTTGCTTCACCATGTTTATTGACGAGTGAGTAACATTTTTGGCCTTATTACAACAAATACTCGAAAGCCCTGCTGTAGTACAAATACCAGAGTACTTTCTCTGTTCGGGTGAAGTCAGGACTCGGTTCTGCTCACTACACCGGTGTTGTGACGTGTCTCGTCCCCCCCCGCAGGACGGAGGGACACCGGAACAGCTCGAGGCGGACGGAGATCACGGTAACACCCGTCTTGCTGCTCATTTACTCGCGTCTTTTGTATAAAAGTGTGTTTGAATCCAGCTACGCAGCGAGCGACATGCGCAGTGTGATGTTAGCATCAGTTAGCATCAGTTAGCTTGTTTCCCCGATGTCCCTGAACGCCTCGCGCTTTACTTCCGGTTGCTCTTTAAAACAACGCGCACTTTACACGCGCGGGTCCGTGTTTTGGGTCCAGACTGAAGTTCTAAAGTGTTTAGTTCCGTTTCTGTCGGTTAACGTGAAACAGGCCGAAAGTCCACATGACGACATCGAACAGCGCCGCCTGCAGTTCAGTTTGCTTGATTGTCACATGTTTTCAGACGTCACGTGTCCGGTTTTAACGCATGAACAGACGTCAGACGGACCAACGGACCAACGGACCCGGGTTAACGACGGTTTCACAGTTAAAAAGTGAAGACAGGAAGAAGACAAGTCTGCTGTTTGATTGACAGCTGGAGGCGGGGCCGTGATCCTGGTCACCTGGTTACCTGGTAAACATCAGATCCTGGTCACCTGGAGGAGACCTTGTCCCACACTGTGGCCCGTCAGCACCTGGTCGTGGTCTGCACACAGACCCTCAGGGAGCAGGACCCTGTCTGAGTCCCTGTCTGAGTCCCAGCCAGGCTCCTCGGGCTCCATGTAAACATCAGGTCCTGAATGGGGTCGAACCGGGACGCTGCTGCAGACCTCAGACCTCAGACCTCAGCAGCTCTCTGTCTCTCTCTGTCTCTGACAGGACGTGGATGCGGCGGGTGGCGGTGGTCGGTGCCGGGGCGGCGGGACTCTGTGCAGCCAGACACATTCTGTCCCGCCTGGACAGCTTCGCCCCCCCGGTGCTGTTTGAGCTCTCCAACAAGGTCGGTGGCACCTGGTGCTACGATGAGCGTGTCGGAGCAGACGACCAGGGCCGACCGCTTCACAGCAGCATGTACAAAAACCTCAGGTACATCACAGAGTACACATGTGAGGTACTTGTGCTTTACTTGAGTATTTCCTCTTCATGCCACTTTGTACTTTTACTGCACTACGTTCATCAGATATGATGGAACATCTACTGCTTCAATACTGACAACTACACTTACTGAGTACTTGTACTGCAGTAACAGATCTGAATAAAGGTTCATTCTGCTGATTTTCCACCTTTCAGTCAATGAGAAACCTTTCCTCTGAGGTGCGAACCAGATCATTCACAGGGTCCAGAACTGTGGTACCAGTCATCTGCAGGAGTTCTGACATCTTCATCTGAGTGAGTTTGATTTCCTGACAGGACCAACCTGCCCAAGGAGGTGATGATGTTCCCCGATTTCCCCTTTGACCCCCATCTGAACAGCTTCCTGCCCCATCAGGAGGTCCAGAGGTACCTGGAGGGGTACTGCCGGAGCCACAACATCCGGCCTCACATCAAGGTGAGTCGACGTCCTGCTGCTGATTTACATTCAGCAGGGAACAAATGTTGTTGTTTCAAACTAATAGTATTGAAGATGCAGAGCTGAAGGTGGTTTCTGGATCTGGATCCTCACTGGAGCTGAAAAACCGACAGTGATGGTTCTGAGTGATGCAGCTGTAAACAGGGGATCCAATGAAGCATCTGTGTATTAACAGCAATCCAGGATGATGATGATTCTTCTATCCATGAAAAGCAAATATTACAAAGCAGCACAGCAGCAGTGAATACGAATAAATCCGGTTAACCTTCAGGCCAAATACAGGAATCTAATATGAACGATGAGTCGGTAGTGAAACTTAGTTCCAGCCTTATTCCTCGCTGTGTCAGTTCAACATGGCGGTGGACAGCGTGAAGCCCGTTGTGACAGCAGAGGGCGAGGAGGCGAGGACCACCTGGGAGGTGACATCATCCGATGCGTCCGGTGGACAGAAGACGGAGACGTTTGACGCGGTGTTTGTCTGCTCGGGGTAACGTGACAGCTTTCTCTTCTTGTGCGTCTTTCACACTTTAACTTGACTTCAAACTAAATGTGTCATTACGTCCTGTTGCCACCCGAGGTCAGTAAAACGCTGCGTTGGAAGGTTTCAGTCTGCTTGTTTGGAAGTTTGATTTTTGTCTTTAAGGCACTACTCCGAGCCTCACATCCCACACATACCGGGGATACACAACTTTAAAGGTACACTCAACATTAATATGTCTGTTTTTATCAAACTGTAAACTTTAGTTTGATTTAAAATGGAAATAAGTTACTTCAGAGAAAATACAGCTAAACCAGCACACTGTCAATCACTTGTATTCACTTTGATTGACACCAAGAACAGGTTTAGCCTAGCTTAGCACAAACCAACAGCCCAGTCCAGGATAGGATTTGTTTCTACACGTTAATTAACAAGCAACAACATATAAATCAGACAGATTCAAAGTTGTTTTCCTCTTGTGATGGAGCTAGCAGTTTCCCCCTGCTTTTAGCCTTTGTGCTAGGCTAGGCTAACTAACCTCACCCTGGGCCCATCTCTGTACTCGAGATGAAGCTGATGTCAGCCCTCTCTCCATTCATAGGAAAGGTGCTCCACAGTCATGCGTACAGGTCTGCAGAACCGTTCTCAGGTCAGTCGGTGGTGGTTCTGGGGGCCAAAGCTTCAGGATTGGACATTTCCATCGAACTGGCCAAAGTTGGTGCCCAGGTGACTAACAACACACTGCAGCGCTGCCCGATAACACGCAGTTACTGCACAGTTAAACAATGATCAAACACATGATCAAACTAAAGGGATCACAGCGCCCCCCGCCTGCGTCCTGCTGCACTGCGGTTCAGAGGACCTCGCACTGAATCCAGAACAATCTGAGGTCTTTAGATGACAACTCTTAGGTTGGCGTACCCAGTGAATTAGTGGGAGGGGAACTGATCTTTGTTTACATCACTGTCGAACTTTGACAGATTTTTGTAAAGAAGTTTGTTGGTCCACCTTTGACACCGGAGACATTAGAATGAGACTCCACAAAAGGGACCGCGGCTACGTTCAGCTTTACTAATAATAAATGTCTGTCTCTCTCTCTCACCCCAGGTGATGCTGAGTCATGCTCGTCCTCGTCTCACCTTTCCTCTACCTGCTGCGATCCAGCAGTCCAGTCTGGTGGCGGCGGTCGAGGAGGACGGCAGCATTCTCTTCCAGGTTACTAAAGTCTGCCGGCTCTGATCTGCTCTGGTTTCTGTCGGGACCAGTCCGTTCACTCAGTGATGTCAGGATGCAGATTACATGATGGTGTCATCCCAAAGGAACAGAGAGTCTTACATCATAATGATTTCTTGGACTTTAAATCTTTTGTAAAACCGTTTGTTTCCTCCTGGTTCAGTTTAATTGGCACACACGAGTCCTGCAGCAGGTCTGGACCTCGTGACTTTCATTTGTAGCTCAGAGGAAGTTCTCGTCGATCACTCAACAACAAATGTTTTTGTACGAGAGGTTCTCACATGAGGATCCAGATTCTGTTATAGTGCCCACCTGCTTCCTGTCTCCACAACTTTAACTGTATATACAAATAAACCTACCTGTGCTAGGATGGCTCTGTGGGCGGGGCTGATGTCCTGCTGTTCTGCACCGGCTACAACTTCAAGTATCCATTCCTGGACACGGCTCAGCTGGGTCTGGAGATCCAGGACCATGTGGTGTCTCCGCTGTACCGCTTCCTGGTGCCGCCAGCCTTCCCCTCGCTCTTCTTCATCGGCATCTGCAAGATCATCTGCCCCTTCCCCAACTTCAACTGCCAGGTGAGCTGAAGTGGAAATTCACAAGCTACCCAGCAGAGAAGAAAGTCATTTCCCAGCTGCAACATTAGTTAAGAGATTAACATTTAAACTAGTTAAACGGTTGCAGGTTATTCCACTAAATGAAAGCAGAACATCACCGGCTGATGATCCACAGAGGAACCCAGGTCTGGTTACTCTGTAATCCGGTTTCTCTCTGCAGGTCCAGTTTGCTCTGGCCGTGCTGGACGGCTCCGTCACTTTACCACCTGCGGCTCAGATGGAGGAGGAGGTGCGGCAAGAGCTGCTGGAAAAGTTGGAGCGTGGAGTCCAGCAGCGCCACCTGCTGGTGATGGAGCAGGATCAGTGGGAGTACTGCCAGACGCTGGCTCGCATTGCCGGCTTTCCACCGCTGCCGCCCGTCACACGCAGCCTGTACGAGGAGGTGTGGCGACTGCGACAGCTTCACCCGGAAGACTACCGGAGGCTCAACTACCGGCTGATCAGTGACACGGAGTGGCAGCTGATCAGTTGAGTGATTGATGGAGAAGTGTTGAAAAGGTTAAACGGCAGGTGGACGAAATCACAGAAAAACCAAGTGACACCATATAATGTTCTAAACTTTATAAAGACGTACAGCTGAACATGCTTAATGTTAAAAAGGCAAAACATAAACCAGTGAGAAACAGAGTTTCATGCATCATGACCGTCTATGCTCATTTTATAAGCTGTAGTTCTGTTAAACAGACCTCAGTGTTAATGATTATATTATAATAAAAATTAAAAATGCACCTTTAGTATTAATTAAGTCACCTGCTCTCAGATGAACGATGAAGCTTCTTGGCCACTCGAGTGACTCGGCACGGAGGATGATGAAGATGCCGCTCAGTTGGTCCAAACATCTCAACAACTATCGGGTGGATTGTGATAAAATGTTGCACAAACATTCATGGTCCCCTCAGGATTAACTTTAAGAACCGTCACAAAGCAAATGAAAGAATATCAACACAGTTACTGTGAGGAAAATAATTTAAGTTTGATGCGCTGACCTAAAAGTCAAGGCCCGGCTGCAGATTTCTGTAACGTCTTGTGTTGAGTTTTAGTCACTTTAAACCCACCGTGACTTAGTTTCCTCCTGATGGTTTGTTAAATAACTTAATGACTGAGATGTGTTCTGCAATATGTGGTGAAACTGTTGAGGATCCAACACTTTAGTTGTGTGGCTGTAATGAACACAGCTTTCTGAACTGCCTCATTCATTTCAATAAACTTTCTTACAAATTCTGAGCAGTTGTGCCAGATTGTGTCCTTACTGCCGTCCAGCCCAGAGCCAATCAGCAGTCACCGCTGGTTTGAAAAGGAAACACCAAATGTTTAGCCACGCTAGCAGAATGGCTCTTAGACGTCCGTCTTTCAAGTCACAAGTATTATTATGGGATGGATTGTGATGAAATGTGGCTCATCGTTTGTGTTCCCCTCAGGATGACCCATAATAACTTTGGTGATCCTCTGACTCTTCATTTAGAGCCAGTACAACCTGGCGTGTCCAATACTTTGGTTTATGATCAAAGCCTGCTAATTAGGAAATGCTAGCATGCTAACACGCTAAGCTAAGATGGTGCATGGTAAACATTATACCTGCCAAACATCAGCATGTTAGCTGCCTAAGTTCAGCCTCGCAGAGCTGCTAGCATGGCTGCAGACTGTTGGTGATGATTAGACTTAGTTTCTTTACTTTGGACTAGTTTCAGATGGAAATTATGACGGTTTCAGTATTTTACCACATGTCTACTCTTACCATCTGTAGCGGTTGAGAGAAGAGGAGGGACAGGATGGAGGCAGGAAGACTCCAGACACATCACACCAACTTCCAGTATAGTAGCCGATTTTTATTTCCAATACCCAGTAGAACAACTACTTGAGCACTTACTCAGCACCCAATGGTAGAAACCCCAAAGCCACCGTCACATAAGCCAGAGAGCCCACCCGTCCAATCCACAACTGAGTCTCTGATGGGACAATCAGCCTGGTTACTGCACCACACCTGGTTCCCTCCCTCAGTACAGGCCTTAATTACCAGGCAAGTGTGGACACCTGGTGGACCTGAGGGACACAATACAATAGTTTAAACCAGGGAGGGAATTTGCACTCCCTCACATGTCCCCCCCCCTCTGGCTTGTACAACTCAGGCAAACAGGAAAGGTCCATCTGTAAAACAAACTCTTTCCAACAAGTAATGTTTTAATGATTCCACCGCCACTTTATAGCCAGCCCTTCTTTTTCCACAGTGGAGTAATTTTTCTCCCAGTCAAACGATTTCTGGAACAAGACAGGTTTGTCTTCGCCCAGCTCACCCTGGGCGAGCACAGCCCCGAGCCCAACCCCAGAGGCGTCAACCTGCACAAGGAAGGGTTTGGTGAAGTCAGGGCTCTGCAACACTGGCGCTTGGCATATCTGGTCCTTCAAAGACTGGAAAGCATGTTCGAACTTATCACTCCAAATCACTTTAGCTGCTGATTTCTTTCTAAGTTCTGTGAGTGGAGCCGCCAACGTAGAGAAATGGGGACCAAACCGTCTGTACCACCCCACCAGACCTAAAAACAATCTAATCTGTTTCTTGGTCAGAGGTCTAGGGATCATTTTGATGGCCTTCATCTTTTCGACTTGAGGCCGCAATTGCCCCCGTCCAACCCAGTAACCCAGATATTTTACCTCTTCCTGGGCCCAACACTTGTTTGCATTCAGGTCCTGCCCGGCTTCCTGTATTTTCTCCAGGACAACAGCAAGATGCTGCAGGTGTTCCCCCCACGAGTCACTGTCGATTACCACATCATCCAGGTAGGCAGCTGCACACCTGGAGCAATCAGTAAGAACAATGTCCATTAATCTTTGAATGGGTGCAGGTGCGCCGTGAAGTCCACGTATGATGGAACAAGCCCATTCCTGGAATCTGAAAAGCCGTATGCTCCTTGCATGCTGGGTCAAGAGGCACCAGTAACCTTTACAGAGATGTAAGGCTGTGATATACTTGGCCTTCCGCCGGCTTTCCAGCAGCTCGTCAATGTGCGGCATTGATCTTTGAATCAATTCTAAAAATATTCTAACTGAACAATGTAACAGTGTTTTGGTCAAAACAACAGAAATATCTTCTGCACAAGAGAATCGAGAAATACTGGGGAGGGGCTTAGACTGATGACACAAATGTTACTTTGTAGAAGAATAAATAAAATGTGTGATTTCTTTTAGTTTGCGATTAGCAGTGTCTGGAGGCCCAGCAGCGATACCATCATTCATTAATCATTTCTGAGCGCGAGCGGATCCACACGTTAACCATGAACGAGGCCGAGGACACAGAGAGCTGATGTCAACAACAGACTTTAATCCAGATATTGCGCCACAAAACATCAAAATACACAAGTCTAAAAAGAATCAGGTCTGACATCACAGACTGATCTGAGCTCCAAGACAACATCACATGGAGCAGGAACGTGTTGCTCTGACAGCAACATGGACGCCGTTCAGGGTTTACGTGACATTTGAAGAGGAGGGCCATCCTCTTTAAGAATCACACTTATTAATTACAGGTTCCAGGACTGATTCAGTGAAGGTTCGTCTTTACTAACATGAGAACACAAAAACAGCAAAGTCAGCAACGTTAATGCTCGACAGAACAGTGAGATTGTACATCACAGGGGTCAAAGGTCAGCTCTCTAGTTTCCAGCTAACAGCAGGAGGAGGACTGAATGAGTCTTAAAATAGGTGTCATTCCCCTTTAGGCCTTCATGTGGACAGAAGTGAGCCTTTGTTTCATTTGTGTTACAGAGTATCAGCTGGGAATTTAAATGATTCTCAAAATAATAATTTGTTCCCTCAAAACATGTAATTTACCTCCTTTTTACTTCTGGTTTCAGCAAAAGATATAAAAGAAAAGCAGTGATGAAAACAGTCAGTTAATTGAGGTTATGGGCTAATCATTTAAGTCATTTATCAAATATTCTGTGATTCCAGCTTCTAAAATGTGATGATTTCGAATATTTCTGGGTTTTTGACTGTTTGAAGATGTCACCTTGGAGCATTTTTCACTAGTTTTTTAAATTATATTCTATGTAAAAGATTAAGAATATAATAAAAAAATCAACGTAATAATTAATTTTTTTATTTCCCTAAAATGAAACACAACAGTTGTCAGCATGTCCCAAATCCATACTAATCTTCATAAAGAGACAGAAAAATGTCTTTGTTGAGCTTTAATATTTGTGGATCTGCTTCAACACACAAGGTACAAATGACTAAATTAAAATTAAAACATAATTTGGGATATTTAGTGAACAAGTCATTTGAGGGCAGTTGATTTAAATGAGCAGTATCTTTATTGACTTGACTCGGTGTAGTTGACGTCTCAACAGCAGTGCTGGGTATTAAACACACTTGGTACTGACCGAGATGAGGATCAAAATCTGGAATCAAATGTCCGGTCAGATTCAAAATGTTCCTGATGTAAATGACAATTTAGCCAAATTTCAAAAGAATTTTACTTCTCGTGCATTTATGAAGTTTCAGATCTGATGTCTTCAGATGTGTGTGGAGCGATGAGGATGCTGTGACCTTCCACACAAATAACACAGGAAACTAACAGAAAGCTCTTTGAATGACGTCGTCTCGTATCCTCTTCTTCTTCTGCGGTGGTTTAATGGCAGCAACTGGAGGATTCGCGCCACCATTTCTATCAACCGACTCATAATATTCTCATAACATTAAAAATGTACATTCATTTGCATTTTTCTTTGCAGATTATTTGGAAATTAATTTCAAGTTTGCTCTAAATTTGACTGGAACCTTGGCTAGTACCGTATCCCAGAGCACGAATATGGAAACAATACCCAGCACTACTGAGCAGCTTTCTGTTGAACTGCTGGATCTTTTCCTGGTGCATCACACGTTGTCTCAAGTCCTTTATAAAGGAACCAGAACTAAAACCGTCTAGAAGATGACCCTTGAAGACTTGGACTCGTTCTCCATGTGTACCTCCCTTTCAACCTTCTCAGCTGCCTCCTGGTCTTCATCTCCCACTCCCTCTTTCTTCAGGATCTTCAGCGGCCACCAAAGGGAGCCGCTCCGGTGGTCTCTGCGGACAATGTGTTCTGATGGCCAGCAGCAGGGGGCGCCCTTATCCCCCGTCAGGAAGTAGAGGAGGGCGTTGAGCCAGGCGTTGCAGGAGGCCAGCGGCCGCGTGACCTTGTAGCAGATGGAGACAGTCTTCATGACATTGCAGCCACCGAGCTGGCCCCGCCGCAGGAGCAGGAACAGCGTCCGGGTCACGTGGAAGGGCAGGAAGCAGAGCGCAAACAGCAGCGTGATGGTTAGGATGGTTTTAATGGATTTCCGCCGCCGCCGGATGTAGTGCGAATACTGCGATCCGGAGATGGAGACAGATGTTCTCTCCCGCTCTCTAACTCCTTCTGTCACCCCATCTACCACCGTTCCGTCCTCCCCGCCCTCTATCGAACTGGGAGGGGAGCGCAGGGTCTGAAATATCGTCCTGACCACCTGAGAGTAGCACCAGGCGATGATGACGAAGGGCACAAAGAAGCCCAGCAGGTGGAGGACGATGCCGTACGGGACATAGTCGGCAAACTCCTTATCGATGGCATCATCCCAGCAGTTCATGTATCCTTCCTTGTCCGCCAACTGAGATCCTGTACTGTTCCCGCCTTCCCTCGCCCCTCCAGGCTCGACAACCCCACCGCCGCCTCCTCGCTGGACGTATCCTGTCTTGGCGAACCTGAAGATGGGGCAGGTGAGGATGAACACCACTACCCACACCAACGCACAGGTCCCCTTTACCACCCGCTTGCTCTCCAGAGTGATGGTCCTCATCGGGTGGCAGATCCCCAGGTACCTGTGGACGGACAACCAGGGGTGAGGCTGAATTCAATTTTGCATTCCAGATTGTCCCTATATACAAACAAACTAAGGAACACTTCTTGTCAAGAGGTCAGCATTCGGATTTCTGGTGCACATGTCTGTTACTATTAAAGATTTGTACTATTTTTCACTGCGGATGGTTGTCCAGCTGTCATCACTCTGAGATACAGTATCTTTTAAAACAGAACTAGTATCTTCCTCTGGTGTCTGTCCTTTTTTTCTTGCCTCGCTGCATTTTTTGCTCAACATTTTCGACTCGTGCCTCTGCCTCAGTTCAGACCACCTACAGAGTCTAAAATGTGCTTAGCATCTTTTTAAGTTGAGAAGAAGTTAATTGGGGAGTGTGGATCTAAACCCGGCTCACTCGTCTCTGAAGTCATACCCATCAGCTAACATTTCACCAGCTTCTCATTGGCTCAAAGGTCGCTAGAATCAGCTAGCTTGCTTCATTAGCCTCACTAGCATGTGTTGTAGTACTACCTTCCTGTAGGTAAGTCAAATTTCACACACAAGGACCCGTCAAAAATGAACGTTGCCACAAAAATATATGAGCAGCAATTTCCTCAAAGCACAGCGACACTGAGGCATTCTTATATAATCTGCAGGAAGAGCTTGATGCAGCTGAGAAAGTCTGTCAGCATCAGATTGATAATTGTTGGTCTATATGTGCTCAACTTCTAATATTTGAACAACAGTAGAGGATGGATTCATGCATTCATTTGCTTTTATTTTGCAGAAATCTTCTGGAAATTCAGTTAAACTGTGTACTAAACCTAACTGTAAATTGTGTACAATGAAAAGGATCCTCTAACACCTGTAGTAACTGTATTTCACATTGGGCCACCGTGCTTCCGGGTCACCTACCTGTGCACGGAGATGCAGGTGAGGAAGAAGATGGAGCAGTAGAGGTTGAAGTAGAAGAGGAAGCGGACGAGGCGACACATGAAGTCCCCAAATACCCAGTGGTCCCTCAGCACGTAGCTCGCCACCAGGAAGGGCAGCGACAGACCGTACATCAGGTCGGTGGTGGCCAGGTTCACCATGTAGATCAGTGAGGTGTTCCAGTGTCGCCCGCCACCACTGCCGCCCCCTCCGCCACAGCAGCCCCCGTGGTGGCGGCAGGAGCGCAGCAGCACCACCGAGTTGAGGGTGAGGCTGAACAGGAAGGTCAGCGAGTAGCAGACGGGCAGGAAGACGTACTTGTAGGATTCGTCAATGCTGCAGGACGGCGGAGGAAGGGCCGAGGCAGGCAAGGTGCCAGAGGTGTTAGGATGGTTGCTAACTGCTGCCGCCACCAAACCGATGACTGGAGTGATGATGGAGGCTTGGCTCAATCCCATGATGAAGGTTATTTCTGGCAGAGCTGGATCGGTTCAGGTTCCTCTGGCATCATCTCAGCTCCTTCCCCAGGCTCAAGTCTTCTCACTCTCTGAGGTTTCCTTCATTTGTCCTTCCTCCGATCGATCTCCTCTAATCTCTGTTCACCGTCGACTGACCCATGTCTCTGGTAGGTAGAAGGAGCTTCTGTGACAAAGGGGGGAAAGAAAACACACTGTCATTAGTTTGGAAAATCTTGTTCACAATGTACCGCCGGCGTTCTGCTGATGAAGACTATGTTTCACTCAATTAGCCCCTCAATCATTAACAAAGCTTTCCGGAATCTCCATTCATGTAGCCTTTCTGCGTGGCAGGTAGGTGGTCTGTTCCAGCTGTTGAAGCGTTTGGTTCATGGTTTAAATTCAGGCCCCTGTTTTGCAACAACAGTGTCAAATAATGTCACAACAGCTGGTGCAGTTTGTGCTCAGATGCATCCATGTCTTCAACACGACTGACTCTTAATGTCACCGAACTGTTTCATATTTACACCCTCCAACTAAATCACACGGGACAAAGTAAAATGTGGATGAATGTATAATCACAAAGGAGAAAGGGCTGTGCTAATAGACATGAAGAATTCATGATTTGATTTAGGAAGAAGGGGAAGAACACTATACATTTTTGGGGAGATCTATAATGTAGTTAACAGTTTTATGGTTTAACCCGTTAATGGTCTCACCCAGTAAAATAACCACAAAAATGCATTTCCTTTCAACTGACTGTCCGGACATAAATATCTCAACAATTATTGGATGGATTGCCATGACATTGTGTACAGACATGCATGGTCTCCCGAGGATAAACCCTACTCATTCTGGTGATCCTCTGTCTTTTCCATCTAGCGCCACCATCAGGTCAACATGTTAATGTGTCCAACACTTTGGTTCCCATCAGTCTCAGCTGCGCTGTGTTTACTGCTAACTAGCTAATGTTAGCATGCTAACATTACTAGCATTACGCTAAGCTAAGAACGGTAAACACAGTTAACATTATACTTCCTAAAGTGTGCTCACTAAACGTATTTGTTTCCCATTAATCTGAAGTTTGTCTGCACGCCAGCTCAACCTGCCATGCACACAAGAGTTAACAAATATATCATCATTGGGACTTTACTCTGGATTAATTAAGTTTAGATTAATAATATTTTCTATAAAACACTACAAAAAAGTGACAAATGTCCATTACAGTTTCCCATAGCTCCCTTGTTTTGTCCAACCAGCAGATTTTCAGTTCACCATCATAGAAAACAGAGCAGCAGCGCGTCCTCACACTGCAGACGCTGGAAACCTGAGAATGATTTGCATTAAAAAAATGGCTTGAATGATTACTTTTATTGTAACAAACTTTCTGTTGATTGAGTCATCGATTATTGGGTCGTTTCAGCACTTCTGTTGTTGTACGTTAAAGTAGACCTGAACGCATCACAGCTGGATTTGTCCAGTTAGACCAGTTTGAAGCACTTGAACTGTAAACACTCAATCTGGATTAAATCTGTGATCTGAATGAACGCTGATCAGAAACCCGACATGTTCTTGTCTGGTCTGTCCACAAGAGACTGTTTCGGGGCCAAAGGGTCTCTCTGGGTTTCTCCTCTGACCTTCAGCTTCTCTGAATGAACGCTGATCAATTATTTACAGTCAGAACTGCAGGAATGAAACCCAATACAGGGACTGCAGAGGAGGAGCAGCAGCTCGGAGCTGTTTTTAATACGACACGCTGGCTCTTTATTCCTTAAGAACTGAGGGAACATTTATATTATACTATATATCTATATAAATATATTCTACACAGCTGAAGCGATGCTCTGAGATTTTTTATATTACATTTCATTGCTGCTAAATGTTTTATTTTATTTAATTGCAGCATATTTTCTGTTGTATTATATATTTCTATATCTTTTGTATGTCCTGATCGTTAATAGGTGCAAATTAGCTTGATGCTAACTGTCCTGCTATACAAACAATAAACTAAAGCCCTAACATCATTCCTGACAAAATAATCATGTACTCGGAATATAAAACTCAAACCAAAGCAACAAAGGTTCATGTTGCTGAGTTGCAACAAAACAACTTATAATATGAAATATGTGATAAGCATTACTGTTGTTAATGAAGGATGTCATTAATTATATCATGTACTTTTTTTAATTGCCAATATTCTGACACGTACTGGCCTTTAATCAATAACTGCTGTATGATATTAGATCTGGCTAGTTGCTTTTTAAATCACTCACCTTTTCTTCAGAGAAGCTGCAGCAGCTTCATGTGTTCTGCGTCTCGTTATCTGAGGCTTTAATTAAAAAGCAGAGTGAACACATCAGCCCCTCCTCCTCCTCCTCCTCCTCCTCCTCCTCCTCAGCTTCATCAGCTCTGATTCATACGCTCAACGCTGAGCGCCTGTGGACGCTCTGCTGGTGATGGTGTGAATAAACACAGCTAACGTGTTAGCTACCACCAGTGCTACGTCAGATGCCCCAAGAAGCTAGCTTTAGCATTAGCTCAGCACTCACAAAAGCTTTTTGGGACAACCGAGAGCTTGTTATAAACTTTTCCTTAATGCAAAGATTAAAGTGAAAGTTTGGGCTGTTAGTGAGGCTGCTCACATGTCCTTTACAGCAGGAAGGATATGGCGCCTCTGCTGGTCGTCCTGAGGCTTCGTCTTTATTTTTGCCCATGAAATGTCGTTTGCATCTGAACTGGGGGTCTGAGATTATGGGCTGTCATATGTTGTACAGACTGTAAAGCTCCTTGACAATAACTGAAGTGTTTTGAGAAATTTGGAAATACATTTTCATGATCGCCATGATTTTACACAAACAGCACACTCTGCTGTGCTTTACCACTTTTCTTTAACCAGGAAATAGTCTTTGCATCATCATGTATCCGTAAACTAGCTTAACTTATGCTAACCGTGTGCTAGCTACCGCCATGAATGTATTGTGAAACGTGGCTACGGCGTTCTAAGATTGCACTACTCATAATAAAACATCTTTGAGATGTAAAATGTTTATTGGACATAAACGGTGTCTCTCTCGTACGAATCGTGTTTTAGGCAAGTGTGCGTCACATGACCTTCAATGCTGACTGTGACCACGACGCCAAAAACGGGGGCAGATAAGTCGAGTTAAAAAAAGCAGCGTTTACTAAGTGAAGTGATGAGAAAATTCTTCTCAAGCTAAATAAAAGCAAAACACTGAAGCAATAAAGGTTCAAAATATATTTCAGAACAAATGTTTACATTTACAAATACATTTTATTTACATTTGAATAAAACATCTCTAAATGAAAAGAGAAACGATCTTTGTTAGCTCATTTTTAGGACCATAATAAGCAGAAAATATTAAATCTTACATCCTGCTGCGTTACTGTCACTCTCAGAATGGTGTTTCAGTGTGACTTTAAATATAAATGTGAATTAAAAAAAGAGACACCTTTCCTTTACAGTACATTACCGTCCTCAGTATCAAAATATAATTTCTCCATAAGGCACTATAATGGTGGCTTTAAAAAACACATTTTAAATCACGTAAATATCCAAAGGTAAATGGCTGCAGTCAGAAACTTAAAGAAGTTCAGGAAGTTAGAAAAACAGGAACCATGGAGTTCAACAAGGCAGCAATATTTCATATCATATTTTGCATTATGCGCTTTATTTACTTGCATTTCTATTGTATTTGAAACTGAAATGAAATCTGTGTTTGTCTTCAGTTAAAGAGCGATGCCACCAAAACTAAAATCACATTTCAAAACTCTGTTGTTTGTATGCATTTAGGTAATTTTACAGATTAATCTCAAGCTATAAATTGTAATATCTGTGGTTAATTTCTTTTAAACGTATTGTCTTTCTGTAATATCGTAGCTACAGAGGAGAAATGTACATTTGCTCAGTAATCACACCAGATATCACAACTCAACATAAATGAGAGCTTCTCCCTCTTTGCTTCACACTGAAACTCACGTTTAGTTTTTTTAAGAAAAATAAATGTAACAACCAACATATAAAAAATATCAGTTACGTTCAGCTCGTCTTGCTACACATGCTGTGACTGTAATGTTGCCTTGTAACAATAAAAGTAATAAACACAATAAAACTTAAATAAGTTAGATAAGAAGCCAAATCCTTCTTTTGTCTCACTTCTGTCAAAGAAAGGCCACTGACTGAGTTTTAGGAAATTAAGTTCACACATTATGGACCTTTCTATTTTGTTATCAGGCTCAAAGAACAACTTGCCTCTGGATGATTTCTGAACATTGGTTTCAGCTGTGGTTAAATCGGAGCGTACTGCTGCGATCAAAGTGCTGCCCCCTGTGGCTGCCTGGGCTCCTCGCAGAGGAAACTCATTTCAGCCACTTGTATCTGCCGTATCATCCCTCCGCTCGTGTCCACAGGTGAGGCTGGTAAATCGAAAGCTTTGCCTTCCGACTCAGCTCCCTCTGCACCCCGCCGGTCCAGTACGTCGACCACATCGCTCCATTTTACCCTCCCTGGAGAACAAGACCAGGCAGCTACTCCCTCCCAACCCAGAGTCCAGTCCACAGGACCTCCACGTCATGCTGAACCAGCGCTGCCACTTTTAGTTCATCTAACAAATTCCCCGTTTAGACTTAACGCATGTTATTGGGCGGATCGACTAAACTGATCTGTGAAGTAAACTGACTGAAGCTCAACACCACATGTCCTCCATGTTATTCACATTAAATATCATTAAACCTGCTAATAATCCACGCATGGACATTGGCCACCCAGACCACTAACCCAACAGTTTTACTATATGTAGATTACTTACGTATACTGGAGTCATCACCCTGGTGGCACCAGAGAAGACGGTTTAGTTTCTGACCCGCCTCCGTCCACCTCCACCTCCTTCTCTTCTGGGCCTCTACCTTCATGTCCAGGTGCAACACAACTGAAACCGGACCCAAACGTGACAACAGATCCTGAGTAGGTAGACCGAAGCACTAACACCATATGAATTAAATGGCCAAGTTTAGAAGAAATGATGACAGAATCCAATCGCTGTGTTGCGTTTGTCCTTTTGATGTTATCCAGGCCTTCGGAGACCCGCTAGTCCAACACGGTCGTCACCAGCCAGAAGCTGATTGGACAGTTTTCACATACAGATTCAACTTCCCAACAATCCAACCGAAATCTGTGGCTCTCTGTCTGTTTGAGGTTACGTTTCATATCAACCTGCTGTCATGTACCAACTCTTACATGAACCTTCCTTTGGACGTGTGTTTGACGTCTGTCATTCTGTCAGAGCGATGTCCTCCGTCCTAACCCTCCAGTCGTATCTCCCTCCTTGTCCCCTTAAGTCAATTTCGATAAATCAGCAGGTCAGCTAACTCCTGGGCTGGACGAGCAGCCAGACCTGGTCCCAGAGAAGCCAAATGTGCAGGAAACTAGTTTGTGAGGACTGTCCAGACTGTGGTCCTGGTGTTAGGTCAGGTCCTGGACGTCCAGCAGCATGGCGTCCTGCTTCGTCCTCAGCTGGTCTCGTACCAACAAGTGGGCCACCAGCTCGGAGCTCAGAGCTGGAAGAAAAACAGAGGACAAGACTTAACAATGTGTCCCATGTTAACAGTCACATCAAACTGAGACTCTGAGACTTCAGGGGCCCCCTGAGCCGGTGGTCCGTTATTAGAACAGCTGTGAATCTACAGCTGCCGTCCTCCATGAAGGAGCAGGACACAAGCTTCTTCACAGAGCTGCTTTTCAGAACTGAAGAGGACACGAGCACTTGGACCTGGTCCAAGGTCACCATATGGAAGGCTGAGCACTGCCCCAGCTGTCCTCAGGGGGAAGGATGGCAGGATGGGTTAAAGGCAGAGGACGTTTGACAACAGAAGACCTCGGGCTCTTGTTTCTGTGTGTGTGTACCGTGCACATCCTGTTGAAGCGATGCTCTCAAGCTGCTGAGCTGCTGCACTGAACACTCCTGCAGCTCCCAGCGCTCCAGATGTTTCCGCTTGGCAACATGGCTGCTGTCGGCCAGATGCTGCAACACACACACACACACACACGTGTGCGCTCAGCATGCTTAATCTTTCTTTGTCTATAACATTTCTTTTTTCCGTGTTGCTTCTGCAGCTCTTCCTTCCTGTTACCTCCTTCTCCTTCTGTTCAGCCAGCAGTTTGTCCCTCAGCGTCCTCAGAGCGGTGGCCACTTCCTGTTTCAGCCCAGCGGCATGGCAACCGTTCACCCCCGTTCCCATGGTAACCTGATGGAGGCGTAAGGTGGGTGGTCATGGAGGTGAATCAAAATCGAAATGTTTGAAATAATTAGTGAAAATAAGAAGAAAGATGTACTTGACTTTTCCAAATGATATATTTACACATTTTACTGCATATCTAGTAGTTTTCACAAACCGAATAAAAGACCTACAACATAATGTGGTGCACACCCACCCACACATCAGGGCCAGGTATCGAACCTCAATACACGTTTGGTACTGATGGAAAAGTATCAGGTATCTGTTCGGATCCTGAATCTTGTTGTTTTTGATGAGATAGTTTCTGATTCCAGATTCGGTTTATATTTTATTCAGACGAAGTTCAGACAAAACATTTAACATCTGACAAACGTGGGGAGTTTTGTTCTGGTGTCGGTACTGAAACTCGGTGTTGCACTGACACTAGTGCCGAGCCCTGATCAGCAGTCATGAGTGTGTGAACCTTCTTGGTGGTTCCTTCCTCCTCCTCCTCGTCACTGTCGCTGTTGTTGATGAAGCACAGCTGCAGGTTCCTGTGGTTGTGAAACCTGACAAACAGACAAACATCCAGCAGGAGGAGAGTGAACGCAGTACAAGTACACGGCCGGTAGTGTTCAGTGTTGTTTATCCTTAAGAAAACTGACTGTAACGTACACTTTCTTCCCAAATCCACCGTAAACATTAAACATTTTCTTATTGTAAATGAAAGGTTTAGTTGTTTTACAGAACTCTTGTGTGTAACTGAAGTTCAGACTGCGAGGCTCCGTGTTACCGTGACGAGACGACAGCGACGCGACACCTCCGGACGTCGTCCTCCTCTTCCTCCCAGACGCCCCTCCACACTCCCCCCCGACTCTCCTCCACCCTCACCCTCTGCAGGGAGACAGGACGACACGATCCTCAACACAAGTGATGCGTTCAAATGACGGAACCGTGTGACCGTGGCTCTACGCAGCAAATTCAATGTTTCTGTGTAAATGAACTCTTTGCAGCAGAGTGTGGATGAAGGACAGAAGGGAGTTTTAACAGCTGCAGACAGATCAGATCTGAGGACGTCTGCTGGAGCAAACAGGAAACTGCTGTTGGAGGTTTAAGTTGTCATGACGCCGCCCGAGAATACACAAACATGCAGCCATGTTCTGCAGAGCATCTCTGTGACGTCGGGCGGAAGCTTCTCGCTCCTTCAGGAATGAAACCAGACTGAGGCCAAACGTAGTTCCCTTTAGTGGTTTGACTTAAAGTTGTTGTGAGACACGAGTTTAGAAAAGACTACATGTCCAATAATACACCTGACCTTTAACCCAGCAGGCCGATGTTCCTGTCCACTGCTGCAGATTGTTAAATCCCTTCTCTCAACAGTCAAACCAAATCAAATCAAATTTTATTTATATAGCGCGAGATCATAACAGAGTTATCTCATAGCACTTGTTAATATAGAGCAAGTTCAAGCCAACTCTATATGTACAGACCCAACAATTCCACCAGGAGCAGCACTAGGAGACAGTGGCAAGGAAACACTGTCTTTAACAGGCAGAAACCTCAGGCAGAACCAGAACCAGGCTCTGGGTGATCATTAACTTGTTCCACGCGCAACTACGCTTTCTTTGCCAAAATGCACCCTGGGAGTCGTAGTGTCATGGCAGATCAAAACAAACTCCAAGGACAAAGAGACAGATTTCTTAGCGAAAATGTTTTTTAATTTCAGTTTGACTTGAACGACGGCTGTAATGCCGAGCTCCACTTCCTGCGTCTGAAGCGTGAAAAGCAGCTAAGCGGACAGGAAACAGGAAATGTTTCTGAGCAGGACACCGAGCCTTCTGGGAAATGTAGTCTTTTGGGAAATATACACAGCTGACCTGCTCAAATAACAGACGCAAACAGAGACTCAGACCCTGACAGCTGACCTTTGACCCTTCCCTCCTCTCCTGCTCCTGTTTCTCCAGCTCGGCTATCCGCTGGCTCAAGTCCTCCCAGTGCATGATGGGAAGGTCTGGGTAGTCCAAGGAGGACGCCGCTGCAATGTGAGGATGAAGCACTTCCTCCTCCTCCTCCTCCTCCTCCTCCTCAGCCGTCTCTTTCTCTCCCTCCATCTTCTCTGGAAATAAACGACAACATGAAGCTTCAGTCCAGCATCAAATATAGTAGAAGAGAATAATAATAAGAACCTCTGAAGTATGTTCCTCAGCACCACCTACTGAAACAGTATTTACAGTCAAAACTGGGCAGATATTACTTGAACATGACTTTTAAAGTTTTCAATGTTGGTATGTTTATTTTTATAGCTTGTTGTCCATCTATGAACAGTGTGAATAACTAATATGTGATTAATAACCAGCAGCAACCCTGCAAACACATGGAAACCCTTTCATTAGTCTACTGAAGCCTGTTATTAAATATATATATATATAAAAGTACATATTTAATAAAGGAGTCACAAGCATCTAAAGAAATGTAGGACAATGAACAAAGTCATGTGTTTTAGTTTGTGGATCTCAAAACAATAAGTACAGAAATCTACTCAGCTCATTTGTGATAATTAATCATTTAGGGCAGAAAATGCTGTGAAAAGTCCCTGGTCCCAGTTTCTCCTGTCTGTCTGTCCGAGGTGTCCCGCTGGGGACACCTCGGACAGACAGACGGACAGAGGGACAGACAGACAGACAGACAGAGGGACAGACAGACAGACAGACGGACAGACAGACCTCGGAGGGCTTCACCCACCTACAGTCACATCCGGACGGACCGGATCCCTCCGCCGCGCCGCTGAGACGGACAGTTATTCTGCTGGAACATTAGAGGAAAGTTGGTCAAAGTTCCCTAAAAGTATTTTAACTCCGTGTGAGGGGCGGGACCGTCCCTCCTTCCGCCCCTTCCGCCCCCCCCCCCCCCCCAGGGCCGCTGCACCGAGCGCACGAGCGCCCCTACCGGTGGGTGTTCGCATCAGCAGTACTACAAGTAGTACCCGCTGTAGTAGTAGTAGTAGTAGTAGTAGTACTGGGGGACCAGGTCCAGGTGCTCCTGTCCTGCCTTGCTCAGGGACACGGCAGGACAGCAGTCTGTGGTTTGGGGTTATAGCATCATAAAGCAGATAGTTTCAAACTGATAAAACATTCTAACGTATTAATGCTGCTGAACAGTTATGCTGGTTTATATTTCTGTGGATATTGGACCTGTGAGTACTCACATCCTTACTGAAGTAAAAGTAACACTAACACACTGAAAATACTCTGTTACGAGTAAAAGCCCTGCATTTAAAATAATAGTAATGCCGAGGACGTCCTGTGTGAGATATTATTGGATTCTTATGGCAGCTGTTTCTGAGTCAGTTAACATCAAGTAACTAAAGCTGCCAGATAAACAGCAGGAAGCAGTTCAAGGTTCAGAGTATAAAGTAGCATAACATGTACGTCCAGTTTGTACTTATAAGTACTTGAGTAAGTGTACTGTGTTTGTCATAAACACACAGTTTAAAGGGACAAACGTTAACAAATGTCTTCATCCGTTTTTAAACTTCGTGTCTGACAGTTTGTGTCTGGTCCTGGTCCTGGTCCTGGTCTCCGGTCCGGTCTGTCCGGAGAGCAGTGAAGGGGTTAAAGGCCCAGCCTCCCGTGTCCTGTTTCACCATTTTTTGGAGATGACGACTCAAAGCAAATGGAGGTTTTTGGGATTGTGAGAGATCAGCAGACAGACAGCACTCAGCTGTTCTCGTGGCACTTTATTACTTTATAACTTACACTCATTTACCTGCTTTATTTCCTATATTTGTAATATTTGGAGCTCAAAGAAGCATTTATTTTATCATTTCTGTTTTGGCATTTTCAGTTTTCTATCTGAATTTCTGTCTCAGACATAGAGATGAAATTATTCATTTATTAACTGAAAAAAACAATCAATTAATCCACAATGAATGTAATCATCAGCTGCAGCCCTAATTTCCACTCAGGGAATAATTATATCCATATATGCCAAAAATACATTTATGAACTTGCACTCATTTTATTTACTTTGACTAAATAGACTGAGCTCCATCATCAGCTTCAATATAAAGTACTTTTTATTGCCTGTAGTAGGTTTCTGAGAGGATTCTACTCAGATAATACAAAACTATTAAAGTTATCAGAGTTTCAAACAGTGAAGATCATTAAGAAGTTACAGGCAGTGGAAACGAGCTGAGTGCTGCCCCCTGCAGGAGACGTTCACTCCATTCACTGTCGCAGTTCCCTGTGCGACCAGGCAGCGGCGCTGTTTTCACAGTTGGTGAACTACCTCTATTTGGTCAAGGACTATGTTGTAAAAAATCTTTCAAACTGTTCATTTCAGTGTTTGTGAGACTCTTCCGGGGCTCCGCTCGGCGTTTCTGCGGGGACCGAGGCACCGCGGCGCCCTGCGGACCGTCTGCCCGGCCCGGGGCCGACTGCTGCGGACAGCTGCTCGGCGGTTTTCTGCTCTGACTGGAGGTTTTACTGCAAACCAAGTTAGCTCAGCAGCTAATCCTAAAAGTCACGTCACCTGCGCGGACTCGAGCTGAAAGTGTGTCCGCCGGTCCGGGACGAGCCGGCGGGGTTTTTACCGTGTTCTTCCACAAAACTTTGTCTCGAGTGTTTTTTGCGCGGGGTTCGTATTTTCTCTCGCTTTCACGCAGCCATTATATTTGCGTTGGCGACAGCAGCGAGTGAAGCGCAGCTGCGGAGCCTCCATGACGGTCTGACCCGCAGTCCGACACGGAGACGGAGTTTTTCTGAGGGAAATGCGGTAGAGAGAAGACCGCGTCGGGGTTCGGCCTGCTGACTTGGCGGCTCTGGGTTTGCTGCTCGTGAGGCCTGCGGGTCGGGCTTCCACCGGGCTTGAGTAGAGCCCGACGCCGCCGTCGAACGGTCGGAGGCCGGCAGTTGGCGCTGTCAGCGCCGGGCCTGCGGACCAAAGTATGGAACGGATGGAAGTGGACCAGTGCGCAGGCGCAGCTGGCGGGACAGGAGGCGGGGCACTCCGCAGGTCGAACAGCGCCCCCATGATCACTAGCGTCAGGTCAGTGGTAATACAGCCGCATGTGCAACACCGCGTTCCATTTAAAAACTACAGTAAATCTTTGTTTACCGTGTTTACAGGGCACCAAAGAAACCTTTTTAAATATGATCCAAGACATCGTCTTTATGTGTAGGAGCCACTCTTTAATTCGGCATACGTTTAATACACCAAGTACGTAGTAAAATAAAATTAAACGCTAGAAATTATGTGACCTGATTTTTTTCTGTCTTTCCTTGAACACTGATGGTAACAATTGTGAACTCATGTACATGAGAAAGGCTGACTTGGGGTCAATACTTGAATTCATGTCTAACATTACAGCTGTATGTTAAGCAGTGGTGGAGTGTAACTCAAAAAAAAAGTAAATGTATATGGTTACAAAAGGTACACATTTGAGGTACTTAAGTATTTCCATTTTTTACTACATTTCTGCCAAAATATCCTTTTTTGTCTCTACATACTGCTTCTACATATAAAACACACTAGTTTATGAAATCTGATGATGTATGTATTATAGATTTAACAACTTTACACTTATTCCAGTAGTTGAAAGTAGCTTTACCTCATCAAGCTACAACATTAAATGCTGCTTACAGTTTTTTAATACGTGCATCCATCTGCCACTTTATTTTGTCCACCAACCTTATTCTGAGTCAGCTCTGAATGTTGAGCTTTTACTGATGAGGGAAGACTAAACAGAATGTTAGAAGTGTGTTTTGTTTGCTGCCTAAAAACCATCTGGATTCTTATCCAACGACATGGTTCCTTTACAAAAACGATCAAATATTAAACTTTCAAGAAGTCGGAAGTGTTTTTTGTTCGTGACAAAAGTTCTGTTTCTGAACTGTGAACATTAACAGACTGACAGACTGTTGACAGTCGTCTCTTACTGCGTTTCTATGAATGTGTTGTTGTTGTTGTTGTTGTTGTCTCCCTGTCAGTGATGGGATGACGGTGTTCAGTCCCGTGTCCTCGGCTCGATACAGACGCAGCAGCGTGTCCATCAACCCCAGCTGTCCGTCACAGGTCTGTATGGAACAATGATGATGCATTCACTGTCTGGTTCCCATCAGCCCCTGCTGACTTTCATCCATCCCCTCTGTCTCTCCTCCTCCTTCAGCTCGTCCCTCTCTCTCCGTTCTCTCTGACCGGAGACAGACTCGACCAGAAGAGGCAGGTGAGGACAGTTCAGACTTCCTGCTCCTCCAGGAAGTGCAAAGAAAAGTGTTAACTCTGGATCAGAATGTATAAATAACAATAAAGTGAATTTCACCGACACATCTCTGGCTGAATTCTGGTGAAAGTATGTTCTTCCATACTTAACGGTTAACAAAACAAATCTTTAAAATATTGCGGCTAATTTAGTTTTTTCTTTCAATCTTTTTTCATAAAAGTAGAGAATCTGTTCTTAAATGTGTGAAACGTCATCAGGGACTCTATAGGTGATTTCTGGATATTGGTTAACTTAATTTGAGGGAGTTGACAATAGGGACAGACAGATGGGGTCAAAGGTCGGCAGAGATACGAACCTCAGGCCAACGTGGAGGTTAAATACAGCTGTTTGTGTTAAATACAGGAGGAGAACATGGAGATGATGCTCAGAGGAAGTCTGCAGAGAATAAGGTAGAGAACACACACAGCACAGTGTCCAGCTGTCTGAAGGTCACTAACTGTCATTAACTGTCATTAACTGCCTGTCTGTCCCCCTCAGTGCTTCCAGTCTGATCCCAGTTCCTCCAGTCAGTCAGTGGCACGACCACGGATCAGTGGTGAGCAGCTTCTTTCACCGCTCGGCTCACAATTTACTCACCAAGTTAATTTCTTGCATGCTAAGGCTCATGGGTAATGTAGTATAGAACAATCCCATCGTGATCTGCTGTGAACGTCCTTGAGGACCCAACGTCCTAAATCCAGATCAGAGGGTTCAGGCTGAGTTTTTTTTTCTCACCTTTTCTTCTTCAGTGGTTTCAATCACAGGACAGCGGCGTCACGCCCAACTCCTCCCCGAGTCCCACCAGGAGGTTCAGGTACAGGAAGAGAACCTGCGTATGTTTTAATTCTGTGTTGATCTGAAGCTGCCGCCTGCGTCGGTGTAACATCTCCGCTCGTTGTCCCACAGACCTGCAGTCAGTGCCACTGTGAGATGGCCTGCATTAACTCCACTGAAGAGGAAAGGTAATTCATGTGTGTTTGCTGAGACTGAACCAAAACCGATAAGTTGCAGGTGACGATTGGCTCGTGGGTCTGTTGGGGTAATCGCTTCCTTTTCCGCCTCCTTCCAAAACACACCAGCTGTCTGACCAGAGGAGCAAAACTGCAGCAGCGTCTTCTGTGCGCCTGCTGTCGGTTTGTCCACAGCGCCACCTGCAGTGTTTTCTATCAAGAGCTCTGTGTATTAATGATTATCAACATTTCACTATTGTAATTATTTTATCTCTCTCTCAGGAGGGGTGGAGTCCGACGGACCCCCAAAGAAGCTTTTTGTTGCCGGGGTAACAGACCCCGCCCACCGCAGCAGCTACACAGTCAGGTGAGCGTCACCGTGAACACGTCACTTATATTAAATTACAAATAAAGAACCATGAATGAGCTTCCTCTCCCTCCTCAGTGTCTCTCAGGCGGCGGCAGATTCTCCCCCTGAAGGAGGCGCCAGCCCTCAGTCCAGCCCTCTGTCTCTCTCGCCTCCCCCCTCCTTCACCCCCTTCACCTCCCACCAGCACCCTGGACACTAAACCCCCCCCTCACCCCCCTCCTCATGACCCCCGTCACTGTGGGTGCAGACCGACCACCAGCAACTCCAAGACGCTGGAGGAACATCAACACCATTGCACCTTATTTCTGTTCCAATCACCTGCCAGCATCACTGTAAGTCCCGCCTCTTCCTGCGACCACATTGGATGGACAGAAAACTGAATTCAGCCTGTTTTTACAGCGGATTCATCATCAGCATCATCATGAGATCATGAAAACCTTTTTTTGGAAAGTGAGGACACACTGGTTGTGTCGTCGGGCAAAAGGCTGGACTCAAACGTCCGTGCTGACTTACAGAGAGGGGTGTTGTGGGTAAACTGGAGGCTCAGCGAGCACCTACCGAGCGCTGTGCTGATGCAGCGTACATGGATAACAGAACAACACACATGTTGACATGTTAGTGAGCGTATCGCTGAGACCGCGAGACGCCGCTCATTCAGCTGCTTCTTGGATGGATGAAATCTGTGGGACGTTGGAGGACGCCGGTCCAGTCCAATCTGACCAATTGGTCGCTGTTTATGAAGTTCCAGATCATCTCTGATCAATAATTTGGAGGTTCTGAAGACGTTCTAATAAGCTCTTGAGTTGTAATCAAGACACGGATGCAGAAAACGACAATGTTTTCAGACTGTTGATCAGAATCGTCAGGAAGATCTGGTTCCGTCCCGAGTGATCCAGTCGATCTGCACCAAACTCAACTCAGGCCAGGACTCCTGGAGTTGTATTGATCTTCCTATCAGGAAGGGTTACACACGATCACATGTATTTAGACACGGCGTTCATGAGGGGACGGATCTGTAGCGTAACATCTGGACTCTGCCAGCACTTGATCCGACCAGTGAACCAGGGTTACGCACTTTGTGTGTATCCTAGAAATTCCAACCTCCGATTTCATAGAAAAGAAATTTAGGACGTCTGAAGATTTTCATCTTTAGTCAACAAAACAAATGATTAAATATCCAATGAAACGCTGTAAAAACAAACCCAAAGTCCACATGAAGGGGCGTCGCTTGGAGTCGTTACGTGAAATTCAGCCGCTGAACGAAGTTTCAGTCGATTCCGATTTGTGTGTTTTAATGGAAAGTTTGAGTTGCGTGTCTCCCTGACTGAAAGCATTAGTCTGGTTTCTCTGGGATGAAAGGCTGCTTTTACAGACGGAGGAGGAGCTGTGGCGTGTAGCACCACCTGTTTAATAGTGTATCTATATGTGAATATTGGCAGTCGGAGCAGCTGATACGTGCTCAGTTCTCTTCAGCCTGCAGGGTTTGATTGTACATATTGAATCTGCAGGAAGCGTCTTCATTTCACACTTTGTTTTCTGTCTGTTCTACTTGACATCAGCCACCTTGTGTTCATGAAGGTCATTTGTTTGCTTCTTACTGTTTCACCTTTCTTTGCCTCACTTCATTGCAGAATGTGCAGTCCGTGGTAGCGGCAGGCAATAATTCAAAAAACCATCATTCATGAGGTTTTGTACGTTTATCGTGATCAGAAAATATCCGCGTTAATGTCGCGACAGTAACGTCAGCCGCGTAATAACGGTTTCATCTCCGGAGTCCCGAAGAGGACAAGATGCGTGTGTCCTGTCTCAGGACTCATTCATCCTTCAAAAATACTTGCATTTCTTTAAGAGGCAACAATGTGGATTTTTGTTATATTAATGTGCGTTTCTATTATTTTGTCTCTCTGACATTATTGTAGTGATTCAACATGAAACCCGACTGCGTCGCCGTGTCTGTGGAGGGCCGAGGGTTTTTGCACTTGCACAGTACTGTACAGTTTTATATTATCACTCATCATCGTGCCTAAACACGTGGTCCCGTTTCTGAACATCAGATCTTCCCACGCCGACGGGAACCACCTGACCTGTGTACATAGTCTCTATAAGCTGTTTTTATAGAAGTGTCCCCCCCCCCATACAACCAATGAATGGAAGGGAGTCGGTGAGCGTGGGCTGCTGCTCGCTCAGCACATTTCATATCACGTTTCCAAATCTGAGTGACAGATTTGAGCTTGTTTCCTTTGTCACGACTTTGCACAGTAGACCACTTTAACCTTTGTTCGGTCACGTGATCAGCGACACGTCGCCACGAGCTTTGCTGCTTTCTTCTGTTCTTCCCGTTTCATTTTCTCCACGTGTTTCCGTCTGTCCTGTAAAACGTCTTGTGGGTTTCTGGATCAGCTTTACGTTCTCGGGCTTCGGGCCGGCCAGCAGGTTATAAATGCATGTTAGCGGGTGCCGATACGAGTTGAAACGCCTGAATCCGAGCATTAAGGAAGTAAAATACCGTAGAACTTTCCAAATTCTCATTTCAGAATAAGTCGATAAGATTTAGAATCTGACCAGAGATTTTGGGAGTCCATAGTTTAAAACTCAATGTTAGACACATTTTGGTGTTTAGCCGAACGCAGACGTCTTTTGGGTTTAGTGAAAAGTGTTTGTTATAAAACAGGAACAATAACTTCAATACGTAACTTTGCATATTTGTCTTCTGCCTTGGAAATGTCTAAAAAGCCAAAAAATTGTTGAATTAATCCAAATGAATTCACCAGGAGACACTAAAACATCTGGTGAACACGGTTTCAGCGTCATTTTAAATGTTTCAGTAAACATGGAAACATAATTATCCTGTTAGTATCCGTCTCACTGTATTTTGACACTTTTTACCATCAACATTTGAGAATCTCCAACAATTAATCGATCTCTTCGGAATCAGCACACAAACTTGGTGTTGGATTGTTTAAGTGTTTTCCTACTATAATGTCCAAATGAATATAACTTGATCCGGCCCCACATTTCTGAACTCTTTTAAATTGAAATGTTCTTAATTCCCAGTAATGTGGAAGCAGGATGGACTCCTCTCAGCCGTAACAACACGCTGACCAGACACCAACTTCTCACTCTCACCATGTCGGACTGTCATACGTTTCCGCGCAGCTGGATCGCAGTGTGACGTGGACTGAAGGTAGACGTCAGAACTTCTGCTTCAAAGAATGTTTTCAAGCCAAAAAGTCTTCCTCGAACTGCAACCGCTTCATAAGAAAAATCTCACGACAGCTGCAAAATCAGGAAGAACAGTATTGATTAGTGTTGTTGTCTCATCATCGTCACCTTTGAGTCCTTACTGGACTTCTCTCTTGGTTTTCTTGTCCTTTCCTCGTCGTTTAAAGTGTGTCGCGGCTCAAATATTATTTTTGTCTTTATTTAATGTACAGTGTGATTGGAGATTTCCCTCCTCGCTGTTTTACACCAAACTCTCATCACTTTTAGCCATTTGTTGGATTTTAAACTGATATTCCGATGGCAGAATTGGTGTACCGTGGTAAATGCTAACGGTTAGCTAACAAAATTTAAATGTCACCATGCCAACAGAAGTCGGGAGAATGCTGCAATCTAACTCACTGACCTGGTGTATAGATTTTAGTTTCAGTCAAAATTCCAGTGATTGCTAACATGCTAAAGTTTTAACGATATACATAAGGTGCTAACATGAATGTTGCTAATAGGCTAACATTAGCATGTTGGCAAGCCCAGCTTAGTCTGACGGTGTAGAGCTGAGCCTGAGAGGATAAACCGATCACTTCGTCTTTTATCATCCGTTAAAAATTCTGTGCAATAATTATCATTAATTAAATCAAACCTGTCAGTGCCCCCTGGTGGAGACACTGTCTAAATAACCACGTACATTAATTTGACAAAATAAATCTTAAGATCTATTTACAATCTTATTTCAGAGCTTTCAGTCGAGCGTTTGCTCGTTGACCAGCTGCTAAATGGCCTGCGAGTTAAAACTGGAATAAACCATCAGCATATATTTTATCCTCATCATGGATACCTTCCAAAATGTCTGTAGTAACTGACAGAAAATTCATCTGCTCAACTTGCTCAACGGTTTAAGGATTAATCAAAAATAATTATCAGCTGCTGGTCTAAATAAAATAAGAGGCAGATATATCAAATCTGTGTTTGTGTGTAAAAACAAAAAATCTCCAATCGCACTGGAATTGTTGGGTCTGTTCATCGATTTGGACGACAGCTTCACCACTAATATCACATTTTTAGCTTCTTGTTTTTAAAAATTTTAGGATTATACAAGTTAAAGCTTTCATGTTGTTTTATTAGAAACGTCTTCACACGATGCCAGAGAGACAATGTCTCGTTTGTGTTTCCTGTTCGGTGTCAGAAAGTTTGAGCGTGTAGCGAAGTTTTTCAGTATTAAAGCGATATTTCACTCTGGAAAAACGACGTGATTTCTCAGCGCCAACAGTCAAACTGACCCTTCCTGTGACCCATAGTTCGCCCGCAGTTGAGTTGTGATAAGACTGAACAGTTACATTTTTAAGGCTAGTTGCTGTGATCTCTTAATTTGCACCTGAAGACCATAAGACCTGGTTTTCATTAAATCTTTTACAATATCCGTTCACTTCGACTTTTTTCTTTAAAACCAATCTGGAAACCGACGTTTTAAACTGTATTTTTCGATCTCGACTTCCAAAACCATCCAAACCAATTTTTCACGATCACGGAACAGAAAGATTGTTGCTACGACAACACCGGTACTTTGTTCATGACCGTGTGCCACCGTATTTATTAAACTAATAAGAACTCAACTTTACGCTAAAAAGTCAACAAAACAAGTTTTACCCATTTCCGGTCTTTATGCTAAGCTAACCTAGCTTCTCATGTAACTTGCCGCCAGAAAGTAAAAAAAAACCTTTCCCCAAATAGTCAAACTTTTACATTTAAGTGAGAATCAGTGAGGTTTTACAGCATCTGCTTTATCGCCCCCTTCAGGCCGTGAAAGTTTGATGAAAACTTTTAGCACTTTAAACGTATACATTTGTTAAACGTTCTTTTGGTGTTTTCCATAAAAGGTAGAGAAGCAGTCATGTGACACTAAATGATTAAAGTGCTTCCTGTGATCGGACTTCGACGCGACGTGAAACTGAAACGCAGCGGCGTCATTTTTGGGTCAGATATTAGCTTAAAGTGCTGAAAAATGGCGGCGATGCACCAGAGTGAGATCCAGCTTTAAAAAGGGCTGCTAGACAATAAAGGGAACTTAAAGCACATCGATAAAAACATTCACACAAGTATTTTCAAACTGTAGTTATTTTTCTTCTTTTGGACAAATTCTCTACAGAAGAAGTCAGATGAGATGTATTTTTATGCGCCTGTAAAATAAAAGTCTATTCAGGTGTTCATTCCCTCCTGATGATGTCGTGCTGTAATGATGATGCAGAATGACTTTAGTGGAAACGATTCATCTACACACTATAAATATATATATATATATATATATTGTATATGAAATCTCAATAAAAGAATCTATCATATCAGGAAATGTGTTTCTCTTCCTGTCAGAAACAGATATTGATCAATACTTAAAGCATCACTCTGGTTGATTTACGTCTCATCATTTTCTTTATTATAAATTAATTGTGCGGTCAATTCATAAACTTCAGATTTCTTATTTTGTCTTCAGTCTGAAACAAACAACTTCCTGTTTCGTGCTGCAACAATAAGTGAATTGAGTCACAGAAAACAAATATTGTGATGATGATCCCACTTTGCTGGTTTCCTGTTCTCCATCTTTGTAAATAACGTGGAAACTGTAGCTTGATGGAAAACAACGAACCAGGTCGCATCGTTCAGTTTGTAACTTGGGCTGAAACTAAATCATTTTCAGCATCAATCAATTACTCCATCGATTCAAAGAAAATTAAATCATCCAATTTTAATCAAAAATGACAAAACTTGATATTAAATTATTATTCTATGACAGTCAAGAGAATCTCACAAAACCAGGTGCGAATATGTAAACTCGTGCTTTGGAGAAAATTATTAATCCATAGAAGAGTTTTAGTGTTGCAGCCTTAATTAAACATTTTGCCAAAGAGCCCAAAACCCAAAGATCTTCAATGAACAAAAGACGAAGAGCAGCTGCAAGTCGTCGCACTGCAGAGGTCACGTTTGAAAAAGAAAGTCCTTCAATTATTAATCAATTATTAATAAAAGTTGCAAATACATTATGTTTGATTAATCAACTAATCATGTTAGCTTTAGTTAATACAGTAAGCCAATCAGGTTAAAGATAAACCTGTTTGTTTGCAGTAGCGTGTCTTCGCCACAGGGGGCAGTAGGTTTGAACAGAAAGAAACTACAGTAAAAACACTGTTCAAACAGCGAAAACAAGACGAGCAAACAGTTGTGAGTTCAGTTGTTTTACTCAACACAATCCAAACTGTTTTTACATCAACTCACCAGCCATCAGGACTTAAAGGATGAGTCTGCGCAGTTTCTACGTTTCTCTGCATGTTCAGACTCAAACCAGCAGGTTCAAGTGAAAACTCGTCGGTTTGAGTTTGAACGTGAGAGTAGCTTGTAGATTACCAGCAGAGCTGTACTTTAACGTTGGGCTCCGGGGGAAACGCTTCACACCGCCTGTCTCACTGCGTTACATTCGAGGTACAGCGCCAAGCTAACAAGCTCATGATAACTTCGTGATCTTTGATGGTTTAAAGACGAGATGTTTCCAGAATCCTCAGACTCTTTGAACCACCTGGACGAAGACAGACTCGTCTTCCTGCACAATAAAAGTCATTTGAAACCCGTTTATCTTCTTCCTGAAACAAAGATGTTATACATCAAAGTATCTTTCCAATGTTTGATGTTTTCAAAGAAAAGAACATGTTCAGAGTGAACCTGGGTTTCAAATTGTGTTTCTGGCAAATAATCGGTTTCAAACAGGTTTTGTTGGTTCGAGGAGTCTTCGAGGATTCTGAAAATTTCTTCAGAACAGCAGGAAGTGCTTTTAAACATCAGCGTATTTGGACGCTGTGACTCAGCGAGTGTGAAGTGTGATCCATCAGTTCAGCCGGATCATGAAATCAGACATCATGGTTTCTTCAGATCAAAGCGTCTCTGCAGCTCCACAATATTCTTCATGAACAGAAATGTCTGTTTTCTGAAAGTCACGAACTGAGCGGACAACAAACCAGAATTCTGTGACAGGAAGTTACCTGCCGTCTATAAAAGCTACTGACATTAATTTGATGCCTTTGACGGGTTTTGCACTTTTGTAAATGATTCGATCCAAAGCGACATTTTAAACTTGAAACCGCCGCCAGGAAACAGGAGAGTAAAAAAATATAAGTACGTGTTTGAGAGGCGGCTCGACGTGACGTCAGCTGAGAGGTCAAAAGGTCAGCGGGACAGGAGGGGGAGGTCACTGGAGTTCATGATGAGGCTGGAGTCCAGGTTCAGGCTCTCTGAGGGAACAAGAGAGGCCACATTTACACATGTTGTAATGAACGACTTCGTCCTACAGCAGCCAGAGAATATTAAGTCACGATATCGGAACAATCAAACGTTTCTACCGTTCAAAACATCTTTCCTGAAGATAATAACGTTTGAGAAATAACGTCAAAGCTTTTCTTAAAGTATGAAACAGCTAAACTTTTCAGAACAGTTACTTTAGTGAAATCCCGAATTTCTACTTTTCAAAAATAATCACAAAGTTCCTGCATAAAATACAATGCATGTATTATTATTATATAATAATAGTGGTGACATTTTATTTTCAGTGTGGCTGTTTCGTTACTGACCAGGCTGAGTTTGTCTCTGGTGGCTGCTCCGTGTTTGGATCAAATCAATCAATAATCGATCAAAGTGAGCGACGCCCCCTTTCCCAGGTGTGTGATGTGACAGCTCAGTGGGCGTTACCTTGATCAAAGTTGAGTTTCTTGTTGGACGAGCCATCGCCGAGTCCTTCGATGTCCACCAGGTCACTGTTCACGTCCGAGTCGTTCAGAGCGCTGAGCGTCACATCTGCGGGGGGGGGGGGGGGGGTTGTTATCAACAAGTGGAAAAATGATTGGACAGAAGTATCTTCCGGTCATTTATCACCTGCCGTGTTGGGGTTGTTTATTGGGGGGGGCAGCGAGGGGGT
>JAVQJF010046816.1:0-28713 GCA_036023855.1 Gadopsis marmoratus
TTGGGATACCTTGAAACCTTGGGATACCTTGAAAGTGCTTGGGATACCTTGAAATTGTTTGAAAGGATATATTTTGAGAATAAAATCATAATATTCCACAAATAAAGTTGTAATATTTCGAGAATAAAGGTTGAATATTTATCTATTTATGTAAATAATTATGTATTGGGAGTTTTCAAATGAGGTTATTTTTATACTCCCTTGAAAGTGCTTGAAAGGACACCTTGGGATACCTTGAAAGTACTTGAAAGGATACCTTGAAAGTCCTTGAAAGTGCTTTTGAAGGTCTGAAGTTTTTTATGACGTTTTCTACAACATACTATACTATGAAGTTTTTTATGACGTACTTTGATGTTTTTTACAACATACTATATACTATGAAGTTTTTATGACGTAATATGATTTATTTTAAAACATACTATATCTTTAAGACGTACTTTGAAGATTTTTATGACGTACTTTGATGTTTTTTACAACATACTATACTATGAAGTTTTTATGACCTAATATGAATTTTTTACGACATACTATACTATGGATATTTTTATGATGTACTATGAAGTTTTGTACAAAGTACTATACTATGACATTTTTATGACGCTATATGAAGTTTTTTAAGACATACTATACTATGAAGTTTTTACGACATACTATACTATGAAGTTTTTATGACATACTTTGATGTTTTCTACAACATACTATACTATGACGGTTTTTATGAAGGTCAGACGTTTTTTACGACATACTATAATATGAAGTTTGTTATGATGTACTTTGATGTTTTTACAACATACTATACTATGAAGTTTATGACGTACAAAGAAGTTTTGTGCTTGAAAGGATAACTTGGGATACCTTGAAAGTGCTTGAGATACCTTGAAAGTGCTTGAAAGGATACCTTGAAAGGATACCTTGGGATACCTTGAAATCTTGGGATACCTTGAAAGGATACCTTGAACATGCTTGAAAGGATACCTTGGATACCTTGAAAGGATAACTTGGGATACCTTGAAAGTGCTTGAGATACCTTGATATACATATGGAAATGTTACTCTTTAAAAAGCTGTACGAACCCTGTGAATATGATCTTTCGGCGTCAAACAGGAAGTGGTTTATATCTGCACTGTGCATTGTCCGAGAGGCACCAAACTTCACATATTTCATGACCTATACTTTGAATCAATATGCCTATGCCGATGAAGAAGTGTCTCAGAATTGTGCCTTTAATCTCAGTACACTCAGCCCAGAGGTGGCAGTACTGAATTAGACAGAGTAACAGACCAGTTCTGGGGCGGGGGCCTAGGGTCACGCGGTTGCACTTCAGGCACAGATAAAATTTCCGCAGAATTTTACATATATAGTTATAATTATGATCTCTTCTCAGATTGTTACATTTGAATAATTTGTAGAGGCCCAAAGAGGTAAAACTGTAAAGTATATCACAAAATCTGAAAATAATCATGGTTTTGTGCAGCAGAATTTAGTCCTGCTCAGGCGATCTGCTCAAGACCCCTTAATTCATCTTGCAGCCCCTTGTGAGGGTCCAGACCCCCCAGGTTAAAGCAGGGGTTTCATTTTGAAGGACCAACTCCTGTATCAGATTTTTTTCATTAGAATTTTTGTGTAGGAGTCCACTCTGTAACTAACGCAGTGTGGTTTCCTAAAGCAATCGTATAATTTTAGGAGGAGGCAGGGGGATGATGATGTGTAACCTCAACATTCAGGGAGGATCTGGGAGTTTCCCCCCAAGACAGAATATATATAGTCCCCTAGGCTTGTTTTTCTGTCCACAAAAGCATTAGTGAATTACAGTTGTAATTGCTATATTGATCTCATCTGTAAGATCTGTAATAACAATCTGACATAAAATTAGTACACACAGTTCTTTGTTTTGGAGGCTTTCGTTAAATCGGGAGTACAACAATATGATTAAACAAAATGTCTGCCAGCAAGAGTAATTGGATTTCCAATTTACATGGAGCTTGAAGGTGGTTTGACTCACTTGTGTAAGGGAAAAGAAGGACTCTGGGGTGAATTTGCCTGAAATCAATAAGTTGCCTTCCCCCAGCCCCCGAACCTTTATCGGTTTCCTCAGATCCAGCCCGAGTTTGTATTGATCTGCCTGAGTGACAGATGGGTTTGTATCGAGGCGATCTGCCAGCCTTTTCGCTGCAGGAGTCACTGTTGCGCATACAGATCGTTGGTGCGTGACTGAGACTGGTCAAAGTTCAGTTGTGTTGTGGATCATGAGTGAACTTTACACAGCCACTCAATAAAAAGAGAGTTAGGAAGAGATAAGTGACGAGTCAGCTGTGTGTAAAATGATTGAAGTCTAAAATGATTTTTTGGAAAGGGGAATAACTTCTAACAATATTGGCAATTTTTCCTCCCTTAAAAGTGCCTCCTTAATCATCCCCAAGCCAAGTTGAAAATACCATGTCGCTTTCTCAAAAAACAAACCCCAATCTAAAATAAGTTGACGTTTAAACAAGGACTTTCAACACATGGCTCAAATTACAGCACAAGATAAGCAGTGAACAGTCAGCGAAAAGGAGCTGATAGCAGTTCTGTTGCATTTACTTTCCATGAAACCGAGCTTTAAATGAAAGGAAAGCACTTTCCCTCAGTCCCTGCGCTCTCTTGACATTTTTAGACCAAGTGATACTTTAGTCTGTCACTGATCGCCATGTTTTCTGTGACCTGGAAACATCTGGCGAGGGAAGGGGGAAGGCTGGCCTTACTCAGAACGGAAACACCAGCTTCAAAACGAAACTACAGACAGTGAAATCCTGACTTTCTCGGTTATTTCACTTCATCACAAGAAAACCCTAAAGGACAAGTTTAAACACAAGAAAGAACAGTCAGAACATTTCTCGCTATGAATCTTGGATACAAACCAGGTATTAAAATGCACTTTCGTTGTCTCGATTGTGCCTGCATTGTGACCGGACCTCAATATGCAACAATATGCATAGTTTCCCTTCCCTTTTTCCACAGATAACGTATCCAGACGCCAGGTGTAAATGGAGTGTAACACAGAACATTCTTCATGTTACATTTGAAATTTGAAAGGTTTTGGCTACAATGTTCACCATCAAATCTCTCACCGTCTCTCACTGCAGCAGGAGCAGGAAGGCAATCATGACATATTCACAACTTTAAAAGTAGATAGAGGCCACAGTCTTACTGTGTGAAGACACACATTGTTATGTGGACATATTCATTTCCAGCCAGCATCGCAAAAAAAGGTATCTACACGCTGCACTGATGTTATCTCATTAGCTTACTGAACGATGTCTAGACACGCAGGAGGTCTTCATCAGGGTATCTCTGTTGTATTTGCATCAAGAACACACCATTCAAAACAATGCAGTTTCGAGGGAAATGTTAATAGGTGATCATCTCGGCAGGAACCGACTTTCTGTCTGCTGTTTGGAGCCTCTGGCAATATCTCACAATCAGGCATCCATGACACCAGGAAAAACATTTCCACTTTTACAGCTCAGCTGTATTCAAAGGACCTGTCAAACCTGCCCACGTTTATTTATCGGACAAATCCAGCATGACGGTTACTAAATCCAGTCTTTCCCACTAACGACTTTCTATTTATGAAGCAATCCTTTGATACACTGATTGAATAGTGAGAGAGGATATATAGAACACGAGAGACAACATCTCAAAGCACACATTACTTAACATACCACCTTTTTCTTTGTTACGTGGTGACAGCATGTTGATTGTTTACTGATTTAGATAATGGTGCGCTTACAACAAAAATGGTTCGCAACCCTAATTAGGTTGTTCAGTTTTTCATAGCTTTCTTTAAAGCTCTGCCAAACTTCAGTCTTGTATTTCAGGCTTAGCATCTTTATTTTCCTCTGTGAAGTATAATGGTCTCTCTTTCCTTACGATACAAATCTCCGCTCATGTAAAAGTGCGTTCTCTCATCTCACTATTAGTGCTTTTGACGTTTTCAGACACCAACCCTTTCCAGAAAATACTGTGTATATTCTGCCATGGGATGCTCCACCGGGGGCTTTTCTTGTGAGCTGAAGAGACATCTTGTGGTGAGGAGGAAAAAAGATAGCCAGTGGCCAAGGTCAAAAAGATAAAACGTGGTCAATAGTTTCCTCAGACAACAAAGTCATTTATCATTTCAGCTGTTAGACACAAACAAGGAAGATGGCCCAACATCTGTTACTGGATTTTGTTATTACATTTATTGCAATGAGTCGAAAAAAGTCAGAAACTTTAAAAGATGCATAAACGTAAAGGTCTAAAATGGACAGTAAAATGAGCTTCTTTTTGTCATTTTTAAAGAATTTATGATGCAGCTGCTATTTACTTGATGAATCTCTTGCCTTTTCACTTTCTTGTGTTGTTCATGCAAATATCACTCATCAGCAAGAAATGAAAGTTGCACTTAAATCCAGGACATCTTATTATAGCATGCATATATTTATATTATTGGAGAGACTGTCTGACTCAAAGCTCCTGATGTTAGCTCTATCCTGATTAACTAGTGTGCCTTCAAGCTGAACTCTGTCTTGCACAAAATCGTGACAGACATTCCTTTTAGTTCAGCTTGTCTGAGTGGCTGAGTTGATGCACGCTGAGTGAAGCCAAACAGCTAGTTGCACACAAAGCTTTCGGCCCCTCTTTCCTCAGCTGGCTATCATTATCTCAGCTATTTCACCCATGTTTCCACCTGGTGAGCCCAAAACCACAAACAGCAAAGGCAAAAACATTTCTACAAATCCATCACTTTCCATTGATGCTGGAGCCAGAACCTCTTTAATAGGTTGCACTGTTTGTTCAGTTACAAGCTCCAAATGTCAGGGCACTGTGTCTGTGTGTTTTGAAGATCATTGTCTTTGCCAACATAAAAGAAATTCAGATCTTTACACAGATCCGTCTGGAGAACAAACACACAACAAAACACCCATAGAGAGCAAGTGAGGTCCTCCAGCTGTGTGACGTCACGCTCAGGCCTCTGCAGTGTGTGTTTACCGGCATCAGCCTGTACCACCCATCACGCCACATACTGTTGAGTCCCTGCGAATGCTACTCTCCACTTTCTGATGGCTACAAGCGAGTCAAGTGTGAGATCTGACAGTGGGACGACACAGGAACGAGGCGGTGGCGGACGTGCTCGCCTAACCCTCCTCTGGCCAGCATCAAATTGCTGCAGACATCCTTCCCTCCTCTTCCTGCCCCCCCCCCCCCCTTATGATAAGGAGCATAGTCGACAGTGACATCGGGCTGCTTAATAAAGCACAAAGGCCGCGAGTGAGCTCTGACTGTCATGGTGTGTATTTGGAGACACAGACTGTCTTTCACTGTGCAGCACTGTGACAGACCGATTCTGAAAGTGCTGCCTCTGCAGGGCAAATGTCACAGTGTGTGAATTCAGTAGCCAATAGCTTTTGCATCACTAATTATCAGATTCAGAGTGAAGAGCTTTTTCTTAAGAAGTATTTTTCAGGAAACTGGTCTTTGCCTGCATTTTTAAATAATGTCTTATTATGTTATTTAGGGTACTAACTTGGTGTGAATTCCAACTTGTTGCAAACAGAGGGAGCTGGATTGGGCTTTGCATAATGTCACGCAAGTCAGAGGAAGCAGTGCAGTGACCATGGCAACTGAGCCACAACAAGAAGGGTTTTGTCCTGATGGGTCGCTTTGCTGAAACCTACTGCGACTGGTCTCCTTTTTGCTCTCTTTCTTGCTCTCTTTATCTATCTGCCTCCACCTCTCACACACAAACGTGCACCCACACATACACAGAGAGAGAGAGAGAGAGAGAGATAAACCAGTCTGTTTTCAAATCTTTCCCAGGGTGCATGGTGACCCTGCATGGGGAGTGTTTACAGGGCATTATCTGTGTTAGTGCCGGCCCCTCATCCTTTGAGTGGGTTTCTGAGGAATGCTGGAACGGGATGGAGGAGTTCCAAAGGGGGAGTGACGAGAGAGAGAGATAGACAGACACTGGGAGAGAGAGAGAGAGAGAGGGCGAGAGAGAGAGCGGTATATATACATCCCAAGAAGGCTGGTGCTCACAGGCACAGCTGGACTACTGGATAACTGGACTGTAGGCCACTGGATATTTATCTAGAAAGGTGAGTTCTTCTTTTTCTGCTCTAATTCTTGATTCAGCATCTCCATCATCTTCTTCACTGCTTTACCGTCATTTTTAGTTTTCTGTAAAATGTGAAGAAGACAGAGAAAGAAAGAAAGAAAGAAAGAAAAACAATATTTATGTATTTAATGTCGTGTGTGTTGAGCTTGTCTCACTATTTTTAAAGCTGACCTAGATTTAACGCTTTGAAGAAGTGAAATTTTTGTTAAAGTCCTCCATTTCCTCAAAAGTGAGATTTAAGTGAAATGCAAGGGGTAGTGATGAGTCGATTGGGGGATGTGGTCTTGTTGAGGACTTACGTATGTGGTCTCTATTAAAGCTCTGTAGCAAAGCATATCATACTGAAAGTGTGCTGAAAGTGCTGTGTGGGACTCGCCTTTTTTATCCTCTCACAAAACATATTTCACTTTTTGGAAGACAAACTTTTTTATTTTTCATTTTTTGGTTTTGCAAGGGAAGATACTTTCGAGCACAAACCAAGATAATTACTCAGTAAGTATTTTTCTTTCACTGTTTTTCTTTGCCTTTATTAGAATGGAATTTAATTCTGTTATGTAATTACAAATTCAAATTTTGAATGGTGCACTTTTTGTTATTTTTATCATCATCAATGTGGAATTTTTTTTATATATAAAAAGCACTGATGGCATGTGACTGAATAAAGTAAATCTAATTAGTGCAGTGATAGGAAAGGCTGTAAAATGACACCACTGATCTCATCACTGTAGCAATTATTGGTGAACTTATGTTCTGTGGTTAAACATATAACTCTGCATCTGTCTCTTTTATTATTATAAACATGACATTTGAATTTGTTTTGTTTTAACTACATTGGGGCTGTAATGATGAGGGAAGTGGGAATGCATTACTGAACAAGTGCAGTGGTGGGGATTTTCTCTCAGAGCTGGGTGTGCCTTTTTCTAAACTGGATATGGGCTCCAGGGAACGAGAAATGAGTTAGGTCATCTCTCTTGTGTATTTTACACCAAAAAAACCATACTATCGTTACTATTAGATACCCGTCTTTTCCCATGTTGTGAACATCTGTGTTTGCTTTGGGTCTTGGCTATTGTTAGAGCAGTAAAATTACTTACATCGCAAATGGCCAGTACTGCAATGTTGCACAACACTTCACGTCATAATTCATGAGTACACACACCATGTTTGATATTTGTTCTGAATTGCCATCCATGTGTGCTTCATTTGTGTACTTTAATGGGCCTTTTTGATATGTGTCAATGCCAACGAAGCTCAGAAACAAGTCCCTGTCATTAACTGAGCCTCTGAGGGCGCGGCATGTAACTGGATGCCTACGTGTGCTGACATGATCTGCCGTTTGCTTTATTGTAGGGTTTTGTTTGTCAGGAAAATGTCCTGTGAGAAAAAAATGACTTCATGTCAGCTGATTCCGTTTGCCTGTAATGTACCTGAAGATATTTCATTATAAAATGTCATAAACTATAATGAACTTTACAAGGGTTTCATGTTTGTTCTTCTTTCAGGCACCAGCAAAGTCTCGGGCTGTGGAAACCAAATTAGAGTAGTTAGTGTGATAAACATCGTACAAAGATGAGCAACGTGGCAGATTGGCTCGTGCAGAACAGGGACAAGATTGAGAAAGGTGTGGAGATCATGGGGCAAGCCTCTGAGGTGCTCGCTGCCACTGTGGGCCAGCTTCACCCTGTCTTGGAGGCCGTGTTCATGGCGTCAGCCGAGCTACTCAGCAACCCGGAGGGCAAAGAGGCTCGCTACCTGACTCAACAATTTGAACTGGTCAACCAGAAACTTGAGGGAATCCAGGATGAGATTGATAAAATTGCCCTGGAGCTTCAGAGGACGTCGATGAACAAGCAGAACTTTGATCGAGAGGCGCAGATGCTCAGCCAGTATGAAAAGTTCCAGGACTTTGTCAATGCCAAGCCAAAGTTCAAACAGAAGAAGATGGAGAAGTTCCTCAGCCATTACGAGAACACAGAGGGCGACTTGAACTTGGACGCCGTCTACAATGCTATCACTGGGGAGAACACCGCAGGAGACCCGATGCTGGAAACAGTAGTCACCACAGAGCAGAGAAGCAGAAGGGCAGTTGAGGATTTCTGTGCCAGACTGAAGAAGCTCTTTGTGGTGGGTATTATCGCCGTCATGGGCCATGCCTCCCTGACGGAAGGGGCAGTGGGTGTGGAAATGGTGAAGAAGTGGCAGCAACGTATGGAGGATGTGGAAAAACGGATGAAAGCGGCTGTGGATGACTGTACAGAGCACTTTGCCGATCAAGCCAAGCTGGACATGGAGCACCTGCTTCAGGAGACTCCTGGCAATGTCAACGCTGACTTCACCAAATCCCTCCTGGATTCACTTGAAAAGAAATACGACTGGGTGAACTGGTCCATCAGGGCCTTCAGCGACAGGGAGCGTATTTTCTTTTTCAACTGGCTGGCAGGAAAGAAGTACCACGGAAGTGGAGGAGCCAACTGGTTCGACATTTTGACCAAGGACAAGATCAAAGTGGTGGTGTCGTTCTGTGTTAACCCCAAGCCCATTAACAAGAGTCAAATCCAGGAGAAGATTGAGGGCCAGAAGCTGAAGGGGAACATGATGGGAGTGGCTCTGTCTTTGAACAAGAGCTTCCCCAACTGTCTGGTCCATGCTGTCAGCCATTACAAGGAGGTGGTGGAGATCAACAACTTCCATGAGGATTGCTACTACTATGGAAAACACAAAAGAGCCTACCTGTGTATCCACCCCGAGTAGACTCACAGAAAAAAACATATAGTGTAGCTGCATACGGGAGGCGATGAGCTACAGATAAATTCGTGAATGTCTTTGCCAGAAACCTGGACATATTTGCATTAAATATAGAAATGTACTCATAAATCTTGTCTGTGTTGATGCATAATCTGCTATGTCTGGTTTATGGTATGTGATTCATTGTCTTACTTGTAATGATTTTTATTCTTTTCCATATACGTATATTGTCCTTTTATTGATCATGTGACCGCTTCATGGGGTTATAAGAATTTCAGAGCCATAAATTTTCATGCCAGCTTCGACTTAGTGTTATGAAACATCTAATTATTCTGTCCCCATTGAATATCACTAGGGTTGTGCGATATGACGATATTATTCTGTTAGCTGCCAGAGACTTTGCCATACGTATATATCGAGGCACCTTTCTCCTTTAATCCCTTTAACATCTCTGGGTGTATCGGACCATTGTGGGAAATGCTGTAAATCAATGATGTTGACGTTATTAGATTCTTATGTGATTTCTTTTGCGTTAATGTGATGCAGTACCCAGATTTGGCCATTTGGATTAGCCAAAAACATTGGTTATTTTGAGCTTCGCGTTTCATTATGGGCCTTTGAAAGTTCTAGAAAAAGCAAGTGAGTGGACCGTGAGTTGGAATTGTTTTGTCAGCTGCTGTTTATAATGCCAAGAATGAACTGTCAAGCTCAACATACACTGCAACGGTTCTACATTTTGGGATGCGCTTGTTCCCGCTCTTGTCGAGAGTTAGATGAGAAGATTGATACGACTCTCTTGTCTGGGAGAGGAGACACTTAGCTTAGCTTAGCATAAAGACTTGAAACTGGGGGAAACAGCTACCCTGGCTCTGTCCGAAGGTTACATACTCTGCCTACAAGCAACTACAAAGTTCACCAATTAACACGCTATATCCCATTTGTTTAAGCCGCACAATACCAAAGTATAAAATCAACAATTTGCAGGTTATGTGTCGGACTATTTCTTGGCTGGCAGCAGTGACTTCCTGGAGCCTAAACACATCGCTCTCCCACATTGAAACATTTTCACACTTAACTGATGCAAACTCAATCTGCCCAGTCTGCTGAAGAGGACTGTGTCGTATGGTCAAAGGCTCCAGAACAAGCGAGTAATCGGACCTTGACTTGATTGTTTTGTCAGTTAGTTATTCTATACAGTCTATACAACATATACAGTATACCACAAAAGAAAGAAATGGAATATTCTGTGGTAGAGGATCTTATTCACACAGCCCGCTCCGTGATATAAAGAAAAAGAAAAATCTACTCTAATATTTGCGCTTTTGGTGCAAATATATAGCTAAAAGTCCTACGTCTACAATCACTTGATCCAGATACTTCTGTACATCTCACTTTAATTTGTAATAAACAAAAAAAAAAAACATGAACGTTTTTGTCATCATCACTCCATTATTTCTGGGTTTAACACCCCACTACAACGATGTAACCAGGCACTACGTGTAATGTTCTGCTCGGGTGCAAATTCAAACGGCAGCAACGCTTTAATAACACGCCGCCGCTGGTTGTTCTGGGCGTCGCCTCGCTCTGTAACACGAGGGCCACGTGACCAACGGGCGGACACACAGTCCGGAAGTTGGCGCACTTCTTCTTCCGCAAACCTTGTTGAGGTGAGTGTGCGTTTGTGTTCAGACTCTCGTTCACAGCGGACAGGCACGTCCAGGTTCACTGACCGGACACTTTAATGGGGGGGGACGGTCGATTCAACTTCATCGACTTCGTTCCGTTCTCTCGTTACATGATCGAGCCTGTTTGGGGGGGTTCTCTCCTCCCCCCCCCCCTCCCCTCCCAACTCTCTCTCGCTCGCTCTCGCTCTCTCTCTCTCGTGTTGCTGTTAAAAAATGTCCATCACGCTCGCTTACTTCGTTAACTCGGCTTCATTTAATAAAGCGAAGTGGGTCGTTTGGGGAATCCGCGAAACTGAACGTTTAAATCAAGAAAGTGTCCACTTCTATGTGGGCGTTGGTTGCCAGGTCCGGTGCCTCCCGCTTCACTCTTTTTTTTCTTTTTTTTTTCTTTCCCGGAAGTGTCAAACACACTCATCTGTGGCGATGTTTGTTTGGCAACAACACAATTAGAGCCCACGTCCGCGGACGGATCGATGCGTCTCCCATTAAGAGGAGCGCATTAACACGGCGTTTGGTTTCCGTCTCTGTGGTCGGAGGGAGACGCTCTGGATGAAACGTCAAGCGCTTCCGCTCTTGTGGAGCCCTGCGGTGTTTCACGGCAGGGCTCTTTGGCTTTTTTGGTCACAGTCACAGATGCTGTTGAACGACAACTGGCTATGAAATACGAAGAAAGGAACGTGTTTCCGGTGTAGCTGGAAGAAGTAGTCCCAAACTTGACTTAAATAAAAGTGCCAATAACACACTATAAAAGTGTTGCTTGAGTTAAAGTGGAAAGGTGAGGATAACATATGACTGTGTATTGCATCATTAGATAGTTAACACTGATGCATTTCACAGTTGTAGCTGGCAGAAGTGAAGCACTGTATACACACTGTGGCAGTTTAGTTTCGGTGGTTCCCAAACTAAAGGTCACAAAATGAATCTGAGGTGATTAGTGGGGTAGGAAACGTCTGTGTTCGTTTTCTCTCAAGCCGCTATTTAAATAAAGCCACCTGACCAAGTGCAGCGGGGAAATCATGTTTGTGTGTCTGCCAACAACTCGCGGGCACCTGAAACGTGACGAGGGGCCCCAAGTGAACACAGTTTCCTTTGAGGGGCCACGAGCCAAACGGGTTGAAAACTACAGTTTTAATCTCGATGCATTTCATTTTATAAGGTCATGTCTTTATTTTATTTTTTTTTATGTAGAATCATAACCTGAAAAGTAGTAATTGTAACTGTAGCCGTCAAATAAAGGCAGTGGCGTAAAGAGCACAATGTTTAGCTCTGGAATGTAGTATAAAGTAGCATAAAATGGAAGTTAAGGTCCTCAAAGTTGTACAGTACGAGCAAATGTAGTATAGGACTGAATATTAGTGAGAACAAGAGTTGTTGTGCTTGTCTATAGCCTGGCATTCATATGTCTGGTGTGCAACCTGCAGATGCACCGCCGGCTCTGTGACTCTGAAAATGTGATTTCTTCGAGCACTTCTCTGTTTGGCTTGTCTGTGCGAAGGTGCTTCGCGTGCACTCAGCCTGTAGCTACACAACCCCTGGGACCCCGAGAGAGATAGAGAACATCGGTGGAAAACAGGAATCGCAGTTTTAACACGGTCAAATTGAATAAGATGCAGTAAGTGGAAATGCTGCAACTTCCGGCTGGAATTTCCTGGAATTTGTTGTTTTTTGTTCTCAAGTTCTTACAATGACATTATGCAAATATTATATATTTTATGTCACAGTTAGAGCAGTTTTAGAGCTTTATGGTTGACATTCAAGGGAGGCTCATTTAAAGGAATAGTTTGACAATTTGGGAAAATCTCTTATTCGCTTTCTTGCAGAGTGTAGATTGATACCACTCTTATGTCTGTGCATTAAAATATGAAGCTACAGCCAGCAGCTGCATAGCTTGATATTTACAAAATGTCAAACTATTCCTTTTATTTAGCAGACCTCAGACGGATGTCTTTGTTCATATCTGTGTATCCATGTTGGAATTTAGTCACCGGTGTAGACATCATTCATGCCCTTGGATGCCTGCAGATGTGTCTCACCACTGATGTACCACGTAGAGAAATGGGTGCCGTCTTCTTCTTCTGTACTCTAGCTAGATAAACCCCACAGAGCAGACCTCAGCAGAGAGACAAACAAGCTGACAGATTATTTTCCTTTGTCTTGTCGCCGTGGCAACTTGCTGAGTTCCACTGGAAAGCGCACCCTTGCCCAGCAAGTTTAACCTCTTACACTTAATCACTTCCCACGCCTGCTGCTCCAATATTGACTGGGGCTGAGGGAGAAACAGCACTGCTGCTTCTCCTTTAGACATCGTTTAGAGAATGAACACTCTGAAGGCCAGAAGCCTGAATTAAAACATGTGACAGGTTCATTACTTTGAGCTGCTACATAGACAATGAATGTGATGTTGAGTTTGTGCAGCCAGTGGATGACTGCACCATCACTTTATACCAAAATTGGATTTCCACCCAAATTACACATTTCTAGTTTTGGAAAAGGACATGTCTGAACATGCCCAGGAAATCCATCTGGGTTGCTCTTACAGTCAGCTTTTTCTGAGTTTCCTGGCCTCTGGAAGGAGATGTTTGTGTTATATTAAGGTTTTTCCAAATCCAGTGGAATCCTTGTTTTTAAAGTCCAAAAGTGCAAAGCAGAAAGCAATTTCCTTTACATCAATACTCACCTAGCATCACTGAATACTTGCTTTTTAATCTTTTGTATTACAGTATTATGTTAGGGCCATTGAAACCAGTGATTTAGCCTCCAAGTCCTTTCCAGTATATAACACATAACATTATGTATGTATGTAGCTGTTACTTGGCTTAAAGTTAAAGCCAAAGTTTGAAATTTTTTCGCTTGTTTGACTTTCTTGCAGAGAGTTAGATGAGAGGATCAATAGCACGCTGATGTCTGTCTGTTAAATATGAAGCTACAGCCATGTGGTTAGCTCCGCTTAGCATAAAGACTGGAAACGGGAACAGCTAGTCTGACTGTTGTCCAAAGGTAACAAAAACCGGAGACTCCAGGAAGTCACCGCTCCCAGCCAAGTGCTCTGGCACATAACCCCACGTAAAAATCACAGCTCGTTGTTTTTGGACAGATTAAACAAATGAGATATATAGCATGTTAATTAGCGAGCTTCATAGGTGCTGATTTTGCTACCTTTGGACAGAGCCGGGCTAGTGGTGCTAAGCTGCGCTGACAGTCTGCTTCACAGGCTGCTTCATGTACGACAGGCAGGTGTATGAGCGGTGATCTTGTCATCTAACTCTTGGCAGGGAAGAGAAAAGGAGCTTTTCCCAAAGCCATTCCTTTAAGCACGAACGTTCATCATTGGCACTGAGAACACTGAGAGATACAGGCACGTATCGTCTCATCGTCACATCTTTTGCACTACCTTGTGTGACTGTATACTGTAATGTAAATTGTGAGTTGACTGTTAACTAGTCTCTTTGTTAGGCTCGGCTTGGTGTAACGTCAGCCAGTGCTCCTCCATGTTGTCTTCCATCAAGTCATACTGTGCTAAGAGATACGCAGCTGCTCTCCTGTTGCAACTCTCAAAATGCCCACGCGACCTAAACTTTCAAATTTCATTGAGCCTTTTAATGAAACTGTTGATTTGAACAGTAAAGACAACAATAACATACAAACAGTTGAACCAATACCGGCCTTCCGTCACCCATGAATTCCCTTTGCATTGTTGAATCATTGCTCACTGGGTGTGGCCAGCAGCTCGCCCTGAAGCTCACTTGGCTGTTTCTCTCTTTCCTTATCAGTTTTTTTTGCTGTGTTGTAAGAGGAGCAAGGCAGCCGGTCACAGTCCAACATCACTGTAACAGAACTGTAAGTAACTCAAGAACGCACATTTGTTTCTGTCAGTAAGTCTGAAATGGCTGATACTTCCTGTTCAGTCTGTATTTTTACTTTGCTGTTAGAGGAGGTTTCCTTTTTCAATATCGCAACAGGACCAATTTGGACTGTTTCTAACCATGTAAATATTTTTCTCTTGTTAGAATCAGCCTGAGAGACATCAGCAAAGATGACAAGCCAGCTCCAGCAGCTTGTAGCGGATAAGAAGGATATGGTGGAGACTGTGATGGAAGTGTTTGAACAGGGAGCTGAAATGGTGGCCAGTATCGCCGGCGACATCTTCCCTGTTTTCTCCATCGCTGCTCCAATTGTCAAACTGGCTCTGGACAATGTGGAAAGCAAAGAGGCTGCATTCATGAAGGAGCAGTTTCAGAAGGTGCGAGAGCGTCTGGAGGTGGTCTCAGAGGAGATTCAGCGGATCAACGATGAGATCAAGAAGAGCGGATTGGATGCCGTGTATTTCCCACTGGAGGAGAACATCACCAACCAGTTCAGGAAGTACATGGACATCCTGAACGCCAAGCCCAAGTTCAGGGAGGTCAAGAAGAAGCTTTTCCTGGAGCATTTTGCCAAGACTGGCGGTGACAAAAACCTTAACACCCTCTACAACTCTGTGACGGGAGATAACTTCTCTGGGGAATCTGTGCTTGAGATCACCCTGAACTACGAGGAGAAGAGTCGCCGGCCGATGGAGGACTTCTGTGCCAGGCTGAAGAAGCTCTTCTGTATCGGGCTCATCGCGCTATTGGGCCACGCCGCTCTGAAGGGTTATGATGAGGAGGAGGCGCTTCTGAAAGACTGGGGTGAGAAGATGAAGGTTGTACAGGATAAAATGAATGCCGTCATTGAAGACTGCATCGTCAGCTTCCCCAAACAGGCTGAGCAGGATTCCCGTCGACTGGTGAGAGACCACTCGGACTTAACCAGCCAGCAGCTAGCTGATATTCTCATAGAGCAACTGAAGAAGAAATACGACTGGGTGGGCTGGTCTGTGCGCATATTCAGGTCCCCGTCAGGTCTGTTCGCCAACAAGAAGGATTACCACTGCTCGACTGGGAAGAGTCGCTTCCAGGTCCCCTCATCAGATGAGAAACTTAACGTCTGGGTGTCCTACAGCTCCTCGGCTGAGCCAGTGGACAAGAATCACATCCAGCAGCTGATCCAGAGCCAGAAGAAGCTCGCGGTGGTGGGTGTAGCAGAGCTCCTGTTTGAGAAGTTGCCCGGCGACTGCATGGTCCACACGGTCAAAACCAGCAAAGACCTGGCCTGCTCCTGGAGCTTCGCAGATGAGCTCCACTACTGGGAAGAGCAGAAAAACTTCTACGTCTGCGTTCACTCGTCTTGAAGTTTTAGACACTGACAAATCTCTCAAAAGTCACTCATTCTATGTATGCAGGCTGTTATTTCATATTACACGGATAAACACAGAGTCTACCACTGCCTCTCTGCCTGGCCTTAGCAGTGAAATACTACACAACATGTGCCTTAATTTCACCTCTCTAATAGTATTTTTTGTATGGAATTATTCTCTTTTTCTAAGAATGTTGACAGTTTCTTCCAGACATTGGGTGCATCAAGTCAAGTCACATTTTTATAGCCCAACATCACAATCACACATTTGCCTCAAGGGGCTTTATAATCTGTGCAGCATGCGACATCCTCTAGGCCACTTTACTGGGGGGAAAGAAAATGGAAGAAACCACAGGAGGGGTCCCTCGTCCAGGACGGGCAGACAGGCAATAGATGTCATGTGTACAGACTTCCAAAAGAAAGAAAGTAGCATAAACTAGATGTTTTTGATCCCATGCAGCTGAGCTTTACTTATTTCTCAGAACAGACGGATGAGCTTACCCCCTTTTCTGTATCATATCCAAGTGTCTCTTTTTGTTACAAAACTGGTAAATCATGCAACGTAATAGTTTACTGTAAGTTGACAGTTGCAGAGAACATCTGGTATAACAGCTACAGCTGCATTTTCTTCTGTTGCTATGAATTCCAGGAGGACGCGGTTGTTTAGTTACAGTGGGACATGTAGGGAAAGATGGTGATTTAGAATCCGGCTGTCATGAGGAGATTATGTTGAGCTGGTAGTGATAAGCTGTGGCCTCGCCCTGTTGAGGACAAATATACGAAAGCCATGAGAGAAAAAGCCTCATCTGACAAAGATAGTAAACCTTGTTACTGGCTGCTGTACAGCACAAATTATGCACAAGAAAATGCAAGGGACAAGGCCTCAGACCACATTTTGTAGTGAACGGGTACCCATGAAACTTTATTTACACACCCCGCCACAAACATGCCGAGGCGTAGTGACGGCAACACTTTCTTGACATACAGACGCATAGATATTACTGTGTGTCTCATCTTCACCTGTGTGGTTGTGCAACACAAACTGGAAAGTTGTGCCTGCTCAAAACTCTCCTTTACTCTGTACTATTCTATAGGATTTGCTTTGTGGAATCTAGCATAATGTAATGTAATGGGATTTGGGACCTTTTGTTTTTTGTTAGGATATTTTGATCCAAATCTGTATAATCTGACCATGACGCTGACACTACGTTGGAATGGCTAAATGTCGACACGGAGATAAACATTGAGATAATTTGCGTGTCATTGTGCACAGCTGTAATTTGTTTTTCGTCTTTGTTTGTGTCTAGTTTCTATGTTATTAACTAAGTTACATGTCTTTGAAAATGTCATTATCTGACCAAAACATGCCCCATATTTAATGTAAAGTTAGTGAAAGAAAGGGTTTAAGCTGCACTTCTCTACAGTGTATTTGTTGGCACCTCAGATTCAAAATTATGTTGGTAAACCTAAACAATGAATGTAATATATCTTCCAAATAAACCAGTCTTACATGTATTTTTGTGACTGATTTGCAGTTTGTCTGGTTGTTATAATGAATGTAATAAATATAGGACACAAATGTCTGGCTGTCTGGTTTCAGGACTGACTCTGGAAGAAAAAAATAATAAACTTAAAATTAAACCTTTTTTGGATATTTGGTTGTGGTTTTGTGGTGGGTTTGATATTTGCTCAAAGTAAAATGATCCACATAATATGCACGAGTTGCAATCAACAACTAACTAAAACACCTGAAATGACCCCAGTATTGATTGCATTAATCATTGAATAACTGTAGTGCTATTTAATTATTTTTTTGATTAATTGATTAGTCAAAAGAAGACATATTGTTAATATTTGCACTTACTGTTTGAAGACATTCATTTACCAAATGTGTGTTGTAGATGCATTACAACAACAAGTCCCCCAGTTAGCATTTATAAGCACCGTGTTAAGATTTAACGAAAGGTTTAAAACACACTATAGTGTAGTTTTAAGCAGATATTGGGACATTTTAAGTGTTTATTAATTCAATTCAATTCAGTTTTATTTGCATAGCACCACATCAGTTATCTCAGGGCACTTTTCATATAGAGCAGGTCTAGACTGACTTTATTTACAGAGACCCAACAAGTCCCACCAATACTAGATCAAATTCCACATCACTGAGGGGTCGCTGAGTGAGGTCCACTGAGCTAACACCCAAATGTTCATGCAGCTTAGAAAAAAAAAGAGAAAAAGGATATTATGGTTAGCTAGTTTGGAAACACCCATAGTGCTCTATAATTATGTGGTTGTGGCTTTTCTATCTTCGGCGTATAAAGACTCATGTCCCTGCAGTACATCACACTGGCGGGTCAAGTGCCCCAACAGAAATGAACAAGTGCAAAGGAAAACAAGTGGGTCAATGGCTGTCGTCGAGATGTATTTTTACTGAGTAAAGAAAAAAGAAAAGTCACTAAAGGCTGTGGAGCAACATGGATGTCATTGTATAATACAGGATATATAAACCGAGATTCAAAATTTAAATATTTAGATTTTACTATGTTGACTTTTTTAATCAAATGAGACGTATTACCTGTCTAAAGTCCTTAGGCCTCTACAAAATTTTCAAATACACTTCACGCTGAGAAGGTAAAGTCTCACTCTTTGTCTACAACATGTAACCTTTGACAAGCGGGTCATGAGTTGATTTGCTTTGTTTATGATAACCTGTGGTCTAGTTCCATCGTCCTCTCCGTATCTGCATCTGTTCCTACTCAAGTTCATGTTCAAGGTAATTTAATTAGCAGTACTTCAAGCTGACAAACACATTATTCCGCATTTTATCAGAAGGAAGTCTCAACAGACTCAAAAGAGATTTTTAAAAAGTCACAGAAATGAGACCAGAACAGAAAGAAAAGAAAAACCTGTGAGGGACTAAATAACACTAAAACAACAACACGGACATTACATTTCAAGCTTATATTAGAGGAGAAAAGGAACCCAAAAAGAGAGGTGGGATTTTGGCTAGTGCCAGCATAAGAAATATAAGAACTTCTGTAATAACAGCAGGAACATTGTCCTAACTATGGGGGCTCAGACTGTCTGTTGATGTCAGCAAAAATACTCAAATTACAAGACCTGGCTTGCAGAGGAGACGGACCTTGTTGTCTGGATACCTGTGTGCCAATGGAACAAGTCTGAGGCAGAAGGAATTTAAACTTTCCCTTTGCTTCTTAACGAAGCAAAATCTCTCACAAGTGTTTTCCAAATTTTCACTGGCAAGTGAGCCAGTTACTCAGAGAGCTGAGGGCCACACACTGCTTCATCAGCAACTTTGAGAAAATCAAAGATTACAGAAAGTGAGCCTGAAAATGATCAATACTGACAAACAATGGCATTTGCAATACTGGAAGACTTTTTAGAATATTCTGGATATATTTCAAACCTGTAATAAGTCATTTATGGCCCTTTGAGGGAAGTGGATACAAGCCGTGAACACAATACTGAGATGATCCCCTTTTAAGTTGATTATCTACACATCCAGAACTTACAGAGCAACATTAGCATTTATTTGGAGTCATGTTTGTGTCCACCTGATGAATGCCAGTCCAACATTCACGCTCTTGTAGCTCTGTTTTTGGTCTCTACCAACCCCTGTGTGCAGCATCTGGCTTTTTAGCCACTAAATGCTCCACTATGTTCACCAGCTAGCTGCTAACTGTGTGTGTCGGTGTGCTGAGCAGGTAGTGGACAGTGGGTTTATATTGCTTATTCACAGAAAAAGAAGCTGTCTGCTGCAGTAACAACATCTTGGGATGCCAGTTTGACTGATGAACGGAGGGTAAATAGAGTATCCAGAAGAGCTGGGAGGCTGGCGGAAACACAAGAGAGGACGGTGGGTCCAGAGGTTTATAGTGATCTTCACTTTAAGATGTTGTGGAGGACGAGAGACATTCGCTGCATGTGGACATCATCATTAAGACCCCTCTGTAGGAGTAAAGTTTGAGAGTCAAACATGTTCCAGTTTTTGGCGTGAGCCCTCAGCTCTGTTCTCCCTCCGTATGGAACGGCTGCTACAGGCCGGTTTCTGTCTACGCCCAGGTGGGTTAAAGGGGCTGCTGACACAAAACATTTGAATTGGGGAAGTGATGCTTTTAATCAGACCAGAATTACTCTTCCATGAATATGATTTGGCCACACAGCCCTGCATTGAACCCGGCCCATCAGGTGACCTCAGGAACGCAGAAAAACATCACGTGGCAACGAAAAGATTCGCCCGCGTTACCAGGAATACATTGTACTGGCACCCGTCACCTCAGCGCAACCCATCGACTGCCTTAATTTAGTCTCAATGGAAACAGCAGTCATTTTGGTTAAATAGAAAGTTGCACATATTTTAATCAGATGGTGCGGGTCACATGGTGCGTGGGAGGGGCTTGGTTTCCATGAGGAAGCCAAAATAGTCTGTTGACGCTGAACAAAGTGAAGGAGAGTTCAAAGAAAGCCCAATGAAGTTAGTCAGTTATTAATACTGTGTGCTCAGAAGCTGAGCCCAAATTTGAATCCTTGATGATTCTTTGACGGACTTCTTTGATGGTCAGCTACTGTAGCCTACATCCAAACTAACTATAGCTTTCAGTTTAGTCTTTTAATCAACATTAAAAATGATATTTTGTCCAATATCTTATGGAAAACAGAGTCATAAAGCCGATCCAATACAAATTGCTCATAAAGGAATGACCTCGCTATGCGCTATATGGATGCCAGTCATTTATTTGTTTATCCTTAGATTTTTAAAATTGGCTTCAATTAGAACTAATCTTCTCAATATTTTATATTAACAGTGGATCAGTGACTATGTGTAATATGAAAAGGGGTCATTCATAGTGACCAGCTCACAGAGGCTTATCAACCGAGTCCACAGTCCTTCCCCTCAACGCTACGGAGCATTTTAGCATTTTTCTGCTCATTGTTTTGGTCTTTGAGTGAGAATATGTCAATGTTGTGTTTACAGTTTGCTGTGCCGTCACCATGTGGAGAAAAATACATTAATTCATGTTTAAAGTATTTTAATGGTGTCAGCGCTTTATTAATGAGAATATTATGAATATATAAACTGGGAGCCATGAAGAATGGAAGGGGGAAAATAAACTCTTAAACCACAACATTCTTGACTTCTAATATCTGTCCTCAAACACCATGTTTTCGGGCGGTACCTCTTGGTCCCCTTCGTGTTACTGTGATCCTCTGTCCTCCCTCCTTACATACCAATGTCTGGGCAAGACCCAACAAGCTTATGTGGCACTGCTAGCCGACTAGGTGTCAAAGAAAAATGATGGAGCTTTAGAGGTGGTGACACAGTTATGGTAGGTCTGATATTGTTTTCAAAATGTAACCTGAGGCATCTCTCAGACGCTTTCGTACATCTCGCCTTTAATAATGTACGAGCAATGACTCCAATATTTGTTTTTATAAACAATGACACCTGCACAAACTATGCAAAGCCTTCAGTCATCATCTCCACCTCTTATTTACAGTATTTAAAATAACAATTGACTGGTTTCTCTCCTGTTACGCAGCAAACCAAAAGGTTAGAAAAGAGACACTGTGACTCAAACTACTTTGAAATACTTCTGGTAAAATTTTGGACTGTCAATGCGCTCAAAGCTCATGTGAATTTAGCATGTCGAACACCATTTCGCGTTGTGAAAAATTCACATCAAATTGACATCATAATTTCGTAAAAACAACAATTTTACATGTAATATCTAATGTGAATCAGCATTTCTCATGCAATGAATTCACATACGGTGTGATATTTCATATGTAAATATCATATTTCATGTATGAAAACATGAATGTACTTTGTAGTGCACGCTCATCGGCACCTCAGTTGTGGTAATGAGGGAGAGGGAGCGCTGTTCCTTCAATCTTCCTACAGAGATTCACCCTGTTGGTTGTGGATTTGAACCAGCAACATTCAGCTCACAAGTCAGCTTCTATAAACTTTAGTCCAACATTGGTTGAAAGTCAATGCTTAAAGCTTTGCTGAAATATAGCACGTGCTCAGTAAAACAATCCTGTTAATAAAGAGTTTTAGATTTCCTGTATTTCAACTGTCTTGGTTTTGCTCTTTTCAGCTGAGTTTACAGACCTAACTGATGTAAAGAAACCAGAAATCATTATTAACTGACATGTAGTTCTAGCGTCAGTATGTCAAACAATTTGAGAGTGATATCAGCTTCCAATCCTGTGTTTTGAATTTCTGGCACTGCGAGCTGCACCTTTAAAAATAAATGTTACGTAGACACCTTACACCTCATCCTTCAGGATTGATAATACATGAAAAACACAGACATACCTGTGGCTCTGCCTTAAGCCACTCTCTGTGTGTTTGCAACTGTATTGTGCAACAGGAATTCAACATGAATCAACAAGTACAGTCGAGGCACCTGCTGTGATTTTAATGAGTTAAACATATTGTAGGCTGGACAGAAATATGACAGGTGCCTCTGTCATGTTTAGGTATTCATGGGTCTAAAGCTTCCGAGAATAAAATGCCTGTTGTGATAAAAATCTGACAAAAGCATAAAGAATTAGTTTATTATTGATTGATGTGTTGCAGAAGGTTAAAGACACATTAATGATATTGTTTGCCTTTTAGTGCCCTATAGCTTCCCAGAATCCCAATTCTTCTCAGCTCAGTGTTGCTATTTTAAAATTACATCTTTAAAAGTGCAAGAGTTATCTGGGAGGGAATTTGGATTTGAGTATAAAAACCAATCAGGGATTATGTCTTTCAAAAGAAAGCTGGACTGACTTGATATTTGATATTATTTATTTAAATAATGAAAATGTAAACGAAACACGGATAATATGCAAGGCCACCTGGTCCAGTTCATCTGCAGCCAGACTCAGCTGATCCTTCTCTTAGCCATAACAAACTGATAATGACTGTTTAGTTTGAATAAAATTATTATCCTTTGCAAGGATAAATAAGATGACATGACCCAGTGTGCTTTGTGACATTCCCACACTTTTTGAGCTGTTGCAAGTCCTATAATATTTGTCTTTAATTAAGTGTCTTGTCCTTTTTGTCAACACATCCTTCTCCAACATTCCTCTCATTTTAGCGAAGCTTCTCAACAAAGTTCAAAGGCTGAAAATATGGAAAGATATCTGTAAACAAACAAAACAAAATAAAAAAACATCAAGATTTTTGGATTTAGTTGTCACAAATGCCACATTGAAATTGATAATTTCCTAATCTAATATTCAATATTTATTTAATAACCTGCATCATAAGTATTAATTGACCACATATTCATCTTGCATAAAGTCGAGATTGGAGATGGGATATGCTTATTCAATGTCACAGTGTACAAAACCCCACTGTTCAGCAGGCAATCTACAGGTATGTGTGAATTGAAGAGCATGACCACCAGCTAGTGGCCATGCAGTGTAATCACAGGTTGAGGAAGTGAAGGTCATTAACACTATGTTTATGACATGTACGGCAGACAGCCACCAGGGGGCGATCGAGATGATTTGGCTACACTTTTGGGTAGCTGACTTTATATCTTTATATCCACATAGCTGATGCTGATGCAGTCTAATACAATAGTCCTGCAATAAATTATTACCTTACCATTGTAAAGGTCATAATGTTAGGTTTGGTTATAATGGAGGCATTTATGCTCATTTTGGAAGATGTAGTTTGTGCTCCACCCCATTCACATCAATGAGGGTAGGCTAAATATCAGGAACACTTATCTCTATAATAATACAATTCAAAAGCATCACAAACTGCAGACTGTTGTACAAAATTAAATGCCAATCCATCAAGTAGTTGTTGGGATATTTCAGTCTGGACCACAGCGGTGCACCTGCTGACAGACATTGCCATCCATATATATATTTCCCACTTCCCCTAAGAGGTATCCAGGCATGCAGGTGGTTTTGGTTTTGTTTGCAGAGGTTTTGCAATAACGGCCTCCCCAATACAATAGAAGTGAATGGAATTTCTTTTGCAAGGCTCACAGAAAAAACATGTATTCTTTGGGCAGCTTTCACCTGTTGTCCCTAATGAGAAAGAGAGCTATTGAATGAAATGGCTGAAAAAAGCTGCACCAAAAGTCACACCATTCGCAAATTTTGTTGTGTCACGTATTTAGTGAAAGCAGGTAGAAACAGTGTTTAGCTGTTGATTGTGTGATTTGACTTCATTCAGTTGTAAACAGTCACTGATGGTGGATTACGTGGAACAGATCACTAATAGAAATTCCCGAAATCTCTGAGTCTGGCATCAATGTTTTTTTCTGACTCATCTCTTCACAATTACTCATGAATGAGACATATAGTCTATAGAGCAGAGATGTTTTGCAAATACAGACTTTTCACATTTCCGCTGGTGAACAAACTAAACAAACAGGTTAAAACATGTCAGAGCTTTAAAGGTGTTGGTAGGTGTATTTCTGGCTATCAATTTCACCCTGGTTTCAGACTTTATGCTAAGCTATGCTACAACGGCCTTCCAGAGACAGACATAACAATCTTCTTATCTCACTCTCAGAAATAAAGTGTATTTTCCAACATGCTGAAGTATAGGTTTGTGGGTTATACACATTTTGACTGTATTTGTGTGTGTGTGTGTGTGTGTGTGTGTGTGTGTGTGTGTGTGTGTGTGTGCTCAGAAGAAATGGGTCAACCTTGGGCCTCTCTCTAACAGTAAACTGTTTATCGATCAATCAAACCCAAACAAGCAAATGCATTACAGCTGCATCTGTGTATGGGGCAGCACAATTACACATACTGCATCTTTAAGAAGAAATGAAACTGCCTGTGGTTCGAAATGTGCTGACTTAATCAGACAAATGAATCCCGGAGGCTGATTCCAAAGAAAAATATTACCACATTTGTTTCAGTTCACTTTTGCCCACTAATTCTTTATGTTGTAAAAAAAATGAATCCAAGAAGACGTTTGGACTCACAGAACCTCACAGCTTCATCAACCAGCAACTCTTTACATATTTGATGGTGATGTCCTTTAACTACAATAAGATCATAGTCTCAACGTACTGATCTGTCACAGATAAATAAATAAAAGTCTGGTGGGAGGGAAAATGATTGTGGTCACCTTTTATCTTTTTTCTTCTGACTCATTGATGAATTAATTGAAACAGTCCACATTAACCGGCTGCTGGTTGTAGCTTCATACTTAGCACACAGACTTTAAAAGTGGTATCAAACGTCTCCTCTAACGCGTGGCAACAGAGGGAATGAGTGCATTTCCCAAGATGTCAAACTCTGCTATAAAGCAGCTGCACAGTTGTTCAACAAAACCATCCAACGGTGTCCTTGCTTCCCACACGCCGTGCTCCTCAACAGTCCTCCAATTCCTCCCAAACACGTCTGGACGTGGCAGGTGTGCACCATGGTGTTTGGGATCACTCCTCCTTGAACTTGAACTACCCCGAGAGCTCGAGTACAAATTTTAGTGCTTCAAAGAGTTTAGCCAAATCATAGAAACAAATATACATATTTCCTGTTTACCTCATGGAGTCTAGCTGTGCTGAGAGTTTTGCTTTTATCTGCTGCCATTGAAGTGAATGTAATAATAATAATAATAATAATAAAAAAATGTTTTACAGCTGTCAGTTATCACTTCTCTTTATTGAAGCATGTTAACTTTAAAACATCGTTCACAAGCAACGTTTAAAACATTTCCAATCACATTGTGTCAAATTCTTTAGCAATTGTTTCTTTAGCATACATTGGTGTATTTATAATAAAATTCAGTTTTGATTATGTTCAGCTATTTTATGTTTAAAAAAAAATAAAAAGATTACAAAGATTACAAAGATATACAACGTTGCTCATTTATTCTCATACACATTTGTGTTTGGATGAATTGATTTTAAACACCAGGACAGGTCTTCAGCACTTCCACTGGCTGGTAAGTGTCAAAGTCTCTGCATCTCTGTTGACACAGAACAAAGCAAACTGTCATAAAGTAACATCGCGACACAGTTGAAGAATCCTACAGTGTGAGTCTTCTATTTAATCCATTTCTGTTCAACTTTATACCTTATAATACTACCAACAGTATTCCCACCGTTACCACTTCAACTGTACACCTAGTACATCCACCACCATGACTACTACTAATGCTACTGATGTTGGTAGTCCAGCAGCTACTAGTACTGCGACAAGTGCTAGTACTCATTATTTTACTTTGATTGTGATCTTGTGTGTTTGCCTTAGTTCATACCTCTACCTCCTTCCTATTGGCCAGAGCCCTGATGCCCATAACAGCGACGCTAATGTCGACACACAGGTGGAGAACAGTGAAGACTATTGTCGTGATGTCCATGGTGGTCAACAAACGCTGATATACACACGAAAGTAAAAAGAAAAAAGAAAAGAAAGAGTTCAATTGGATTCAAAGGTATTAATGATTTACTCATTGCACAAACAAATTGCAAAATACATAGTCTCCTGCACATTATTCAAACTACAAGTATGATTGTGTTTAAGTTTAACATTAAAAAGGACAAAAGAAATTCTAGATTTTTATAAACAACATTTTGTGTCAACACATCCCATTTAAAAAAGGACAGCAATGTAATGATCTGTGTATCCAGTGCCTGCTGTATCTCATTGCTCTGTGTCAAAGGGCACCATCGCTGTTAATAATAATAATAATAATAATAATAAACTTTATTTATATAGCACCTTTCATACAAGAGTTTTTAATAAGAGATTAAAAACACATTTGTGAGTCGCACCGTTGCACCGGGCGAAATGTTCCTTCATTACCGCGAACCCACACACTGTAGTTTATTTTGAAGACACACACATCGTCCTGCTGCAGTAAATACTCACTACTTGAGCACCAAATGCGTATTAATCCGCAGCTGAAAATAGTCCCCAACAAATGCTCTACTAACTCAACTTTGAGGAACGTTTGCTAAAATCTACAATGCCCAGCTGTTTTAAGAGATTGTTAAGCCTTTAATAAAAACATTTTTTTTTAAAAACTATAAATATCTGAGTTTTGTTTTTAAAGACTTGTGTCATCATTAAGAAGAAATGAGCTTGGGCATGAGAGCCACGCACAGGGTAGAGAAGTTGGAAAGTACTGAGACGAATTAACACATTGTTGGTTCTCTTCTTTCATGGGATTTGTTAACAACAAGAATATAACACACACACACAAAAAAAAAACAGCTTTATCCTTTAAAAGGATGCTTACCTGGGTATAGTACGCCGCAAATTTGCAGTTGTCATCATCATCAACAGCAGCACTGAACCAACTACACATCCTGGAGACAGTGTCATCTTGCAAGTCTTGGATAACCATCAAAATGCCAAGAACACAGACGATGACTCCGATTATGTTCACTAACACAGTGAAGCCCACCTGAGAGGAAAGACGCCATTATTCCTTTGACTGTACATTTTTACACAATCAGCAAAGAAGCAGCTCAAAGGCTTAAGATTGGCTCTCTCACAGCGCTCCATGGCTTATTCAGCCGACGACGGCGACGATTCATTACAGCGATGTTAGAAGGCAGTGCTTAAAAGTGACCAGGGCGCTAATTCAAACATGAGACCGGCGTGTTAAACGACATAACGGGCCTTTGGCCTTTACTTACCATACAAAGAGAGGGAAACCGGCCGGCAAGAAGGGTCATGATTCCAGTGAGGAGGCACTGAAGAGAGGACAGCAGACAGCTCAGTCACATTCGTGAAAATGAATAACATCGTATTTCACTTGGGGTTCTTAAAATTAGGAAGAAAACTATTAAAAAAAATTTTTTTTCCTCATAAAACAAAGTGATTCTCTAGAATCAGAATCAGAAACAGGTTTATTGCCAAGTAGGTTTTTCCACGTACTAGGAAATAAATAAATGATTCAACTTTACCACACCACCCAGCCAGTAAGCAACTCCCAAATGGGTAAAATCCCCAGGATGTAGGCTTAACCGTCCTGGCCCAAGTCCAATGTTGAAGAGGCCCACCATGATCTGTATAGTCTGTGAAAGATTCAGAACATCACATGAATAACATAACATCTTCAGACCACCACTTAACGCTGCACCTGAATAAAGACAGTTCAATTCCTCTCACCCCAAGAGCTGAAACTGCATTGGGCTGCATCAGGCCCTCGTGCACCGAGCAGCACGTCGGACTGTAGCAGAGGTTCCTGAGGATCTGGCACAGCGGTGGAAGCATGCTCTTACCGTCGTACGCCATCGCGATCACAGTCATTCCCTTGTCTTTGGCTACAGCGATGGACATCTCTCACACCTGCAACATGGCATGGAGACTTTTGGATGGATAGTTACATAGATAGTGCAGACAAAAGCAAACATCACAAGGGCGTTCAAAGAGGCAGATCAGAATTAACGTAATAAAAACATAAATACCATAAACTGCAAACGGAACCTCGGACAGCACTGACTCAAAATATACACAATCACTAGTGCAGGATTTGTGTTTAGTATATAATGTACGAATGAACAGAATTACTAGAAAAAGAGACACAAAACGACTAAAAAGAGACACAAAACGACTAAAAAGACATGCAATAGAAACTGTAAACGTGGAGGGTATGACGTTCAGTTTCCCAGAAAGTGCTGCCTACAGCTTCCTCTGAATTGTGAATGTCTCACTCACACACACACACACATGCATCCACTTAACATTCGCTGTGCTTTCCACTTGAAAACCAACACAGATGAGCAGCCAGCTTGCTGCCATCGTTGTGCGTTTATTTTGCCTTTGCCTTTGGGCAAACGGCCAAGCATCGAATGTTAACGTCGCGATGCCCCCCAACAACCAAACCTTCTGTCTACGTGACAGGTCTGACTGGGAAACACAGTAGAATGGCAGAATAGAATTTTTTTTATTTTTTTATCATAACATAAATTTAAATGAGCCCCG
>JAVQJF010046828.1:0-56368 GCA_036023855.1 Gadopsis marmoratus
TCATGATGTGTCCTGGAATAGTATGAAACATCTTTGCAATAACTGTGCCTCTACTAAAACCAGTATGTGTCTGAACGTTTCTGTGGTTACAAGCAGGGTATTAGCTAAAAACTTGGTTCACACTTCACAAGTATTGATTTATGCAGAACTACTAGAGAAAAATAAAACATGTATTTGAATTGAATCTTTATCTCACAGGTTTTCTTTCCAAATGTAAACAAAAAGGTTGCACCACCACCAAACTAAAAACCAATTGGAACCTATTTGCCACACCCAAATTATTTGATATATGTTTTTTACGTAATATCTGGTATTTTTTAATATAATAGTACTGCAATTCCCCTGTGTTAAGGATCATATAACGAACCTTGAATTCTGGCATTTGTAGTGATGCACCATCCTTGAACTCTCTCAAGGTCTCACAGACCATTGCATAACATAACCACATTGTTCATTTGTCCACCAGGCAGTACACTGGCTACATTAGCAAAGTCTAGGTAGGTTCACTGTATGTCATAGTTTAATTAACCATAGTTATGCATCCTATTCTATCCTAGCATTAAAATCCTCATGTTTTGGTTCCCAATTGCAGCCCTTTGCTAATGGATGTGACATTGATAAACAAGACATTTAGGGATTTTTTTTTTAAAGGAACATTAATTACCATGAAAAAATGACAGTAATGGTTGTTTTTGGTAAATGAGTTCAGAAACCTTTTTTAGTTGAATGTGACAGAAGCCATTGTAGCCTCACTGGAAGATCATCTGAGAACCCCTGCCATATTTTATGTGTATGATGGTGTGCATGCATGTGTGTAGATGCCATTGGGATTAATGGCTGTGTGTGGTAATATTAACACTTTCTGATTAGGGTTGGACAGCATTTCTATCTCGGCATGATTGACTAGCTCACACGGTGTGAGTGCGTTTGTGTGTTGGCGTGTGGAGGAAGTGAGGAGACCTTTTGACTGGCTGACTGTATTTGCATGACTGTGCCTTTTTTACATTTTCAAGTGAATTACTCGGGAGGACATTTTGTGCCTAACTGAGTCACATCCGTAATGACGATGAAATGCTGCCTCTCTATCTTCGTCCTCTGAATTGGTCAAAGATCCCATCTCCTTGGCCAATGAAGTACAATAGTGTGAAACTGTAGCAGAGTTCAAAATACTAACATTGCCAGTGACCTGACTGAGGTTACACAGAACCGAGCACAGTTTTATTTGCTTCTTATTCATTGAGAGCAAAGAAATATAAATAGCTGCCTTTTGCATTACATCCACTGTTGACACACATGTAAACTGAATGCAGATGATGCTGCTTCCATCTCAGAGTGCCATCCGTGTTTCTTTATTAGGGTGGGTGGGTGTGTGAATATATAAAAATTGTTTAAACATATTGCATCATTGATTACATTTATATGAATACAGAATGTTATTTATAGCTCATACCTTTAAAATGCAGTGTTTTGCCAAGGTACACAACAGTTTATGTATTATATTAGAACTATATGTATTATAACTCTTTATGCTACTTTTTAAATTCAGAGAATATTTTTGGCCAATATGGCCAGAATGCAGTGTACAATATATTATATACAGTATATATGTCAAGCACACTATATTCTCTATACACAATTACATATAGAGTTAAATAGTAAAATAAAGTTGTTAAAAGTGCAGTTACTCTGAGAGTTTGTTCATTTAAGGGACATTATCACAACTTAAAATTGTGGGTTTTCTTAGTTGCCACTATGAGAGTTTAGATTGCACTCTGTCCATGCAAGGGTGGGTGTGTGTGTGTGTCTCTGACGGAACTCACATGGATGTTTGTCGGGCTGAATATATATCTTCACATTATGCCCTGACTCTTACATGCGGCAGCAGCACATGGAAGGTCAGTAGCTGGCTAATTCAGCTCGCGCCCAGATTATTGTCCCCTCAACCTTGAGCTTGCACAAAACCCTGCCAAGGTTAATGCTGTACGAGGTAATTGTTCTGGACCTCTCCTGACAAATCTGCAGAGAGTGAGAGAGATCCTTGTTGACTCCTGCATCACTTATGGCTGCATGGCAGCTCTCATGAATAAGGCATGTGTGGCTTGGAAACATGCAACATATTTGGGAGCCACCTGTCTTCGAGCATTCTGTGCTGGAAGCATGCAGCTGTCACGACACCTGAAGACCCCCGGTCCCTTATCCATGTATAATTTCACTGCGAAAATCTTACAAGGTTGTCCTCCTGTCAGGAGTTCACCTGTCTCTCTGTGGCCTCTTTGAGCGTTTCCTGATCGTTTCTTGGCCACCTAGGCAGAGCTGGAGATTGTGTGGAATTTTAGCAGCTGGCCCTTTTAAGTCTTAAAGATGTTTTGCATTGTGATGTGATCTTTTTTTATTTGGACAACCTACGACATTATACTAGCAACAGTATGAAAAACATTGCACGCAGGCTTATTTTCCAGAACCCATCACAATGCCTCCAGCTCTCCAGGGCTTGACTTGTCCCAGGAGAACTGCCAGTCTGTGCTCTGACGCGTGGCCTCTTCCACAAGGACCCTGACTTGCTTTACAGCAGAGCAGCAGAGGGAGAGCAAGAGAGGGGAAGGGTTGGGGAAGGGTTGGGGATGGGAGGGGAGGAAAGAGGAAGCGAGAGAACAGAACACAAAATTCCATCTGTTCTGGGTTGGATGGCTCACTTTTTAGCCTGGAGAGAGCAGCTTTGAATCCAATTTGTGCCTTTTGCCAACTGTGTCCCAGAGTCCCTTGTGGGGCCAGAAAAAAAAACGGCCAATAGCTGACAAGCTTTATAGTGGGGTCAGGTCAAGGCTGAACTGTCCTGTGTTGGGAAGGACTGTTTGGCTCAAGAAGGGTCAAGGGTGAAGGTTTAAAATTAGGACAATGACCAATGCCTTTAAATTCAATTGTCTCATCTCTTTTTCTTTGTCTGTTTGTCCCATACCTGGATGAAAAGGACGTGCAAATGAGCATGTGTGTAGCGTTTTTGAGGGAAATCCTTCAGCAAACATGAAACAAGTCCAAATTGCTTCTTAGTCTACTAATAAACCCTTCAATTCTGCTTGAATGAAACGGTCCATTTCTTTAAGGACTGCCCTGAGATTGAACACTGACCCTCTGCATTTAATGGGCTATAAAACGTTCTCAGCTCTGACTGAAGTGTGTTTGTGTTTTTGTGTGTGTGTGGAATCGTCCGTGCACCAGCCATACATATGTATTTCTGTGACGTTTCCCATAAGTCATGCTTCTCTATCCATACTTGCCTCTGACTGGGGAAAAAAACAGTCTTCCAAAACAAACAGCCGCTCCATGACTGAGAAGCTGCTCCTGCATATTGAATGAGGCTGCAGTAGATCAGAAACAGTGACTGATCTTAACATTTTCTCTCCCCAGGGGGAAAGGGCCATTGAAGAATACGTCTGATGTCATTAGCGCTGCAAAGAAAATTGCCGAGGCGGGATCAAGAATGGACAAGCTGGGCCGCACCATTGCTGACAATGTAAGTCATTAATGAACCGCCACTCTAAAGGGTTAGATGGGGACTACACCTTTGTGCTAGCGACCCCAATGTACAGTATAATCAGAACTGTATTAATGTGCTAGATGGAAAACCTCAGAATTTGCGTGTGTAATCTGGCCTATGTGTAACCGCTGTGTTAGAAGACAAGGGCACATGCATCACTAATCCTACTCCTTCAGCACAAGTATCAGTTATGTATATGTTAGGGGTGCATTTAATCATTTTGATGGTCCCTCTGAAGTTAAATCTGCCAAGTCATGAATGTTCTGACTACGGTACACAAGTTGACGACATGTTGTTGGAGCTGAGTAAAGTTTTTAATTATCCAAATGCACAACTTGTTCTCAACTCTTGTTTCTGAAGGAACTGACATTGCTGCTTGCTGTTGTGCTCACAGAGTTTGAAAAAGTTGAGCTTTCATACAGATTGCATCTTGACACCCCTTTATGTTTTTTAATGTTGTCCTTAACAGCGTTGCGTGTAAGCCAGATTTCAAAGACTAGGGATAGGAGGCAAACTTTCCTTTTGGAATATTCTGTGCTCTTATTACTTTAAGCCTTGTCTGCAAACAGTCACAAAACAACATTCAGCACATGTGATTTCTTTTTACACAAATGCTTTTTATTTATTTTATACTTTCTCATTTGCTCGTTTACGTGCAAATCCAAGTAAAATGCTCAGACAGCAGAGCCCTTCAGGTGTTAACTGTTATTTTGTTATTCATGAGATGCCCCTTACCAGCCTTTACCAATTTCTTTCCAAATCAAACACTCCCTCTCCATCTCCACAATTCCTGATTCCATCATCTCTCCACCATGGTCCTTGACATAGGAAAAAAACATACATTCAATTATCCATGGCATCACATTTCACTTAAATACTAGCGCTGTACACACCTCAGGGAGACTATGTACATGATTTATCACCTAACTTATTCATGTGCCATCTCTTAGGCAGAGACTTTTTGCCTCCGTCTGCAATATGTATACATTTTGTTGCTAAACCATGGAAGAGTTTAATTGTGATGTTTCCAGACATGGTTGTCAGATTGAGGTCTTCTCCCATAAAGATGTTGGTTGCTTCTGTGGTTTAAATGTACCCGCTGTGGGTTTTGTTCCACATCTATCTAAGTACACACACTCAGGAAGACACACTGGCTTTAGATGTTTGCTGTAAGATTTCAATTTTGATAACATTGGACCTGTTGTCAGTCTTTCTTACTCTGGTTTACTTGACATTTCTACTGATATGTTGGCAAACTGTAACCGCAGAAAGCCCCTTCAGTAATGAGTTAATTCTATTGAATGTTTCAGGGCTGACTACAACACATGGTTTTTAATGCTACGCACTAGTCATTAACAAATCTGTTTGGATCCATTTTGCACCATAAGTAAACATTTGTCTATAAACATTTCAGGTTTGCCTACACAAGGCAGTGGTTAATAATTGATCTAAGGATTATGTAGTTTTATATTCTAGCTTTTTTCTACGGTTGTTAGAGACTTGTTGGGGCTGCTGGGACACGTGAAGTATACTCCACATGTACTGATATTGGCAAAAAAAGCTGCCCACGCTTATAAAGCATTTTTCCATAAATTTAGCTACCCTTCAAAGTGGATGTAAGAGGTATATCGAGTACCATTTGTCTTACTGGTGTACCACCAGGTCTTTTAAATTATAACAACACCAGAAACATCTGCATTTAGCTTTCTGCAGAGATCTGTCCCTCCATAGACATAATGAGCTGCTGGCCTCTAGCCCTGCACGTGTGATATATTATTTAAGGTGACCTCAGGTTTATAATATTACAGGCCCAAAGTCAAAATCTGATCTGTTGTGACCTAATTGCATCCGAATCGTCTGAATACGGAATAAGCTGTTCTGGAAAGTGTCTTTTTCATGCCTCACTGCCGCTTTTGAAGATGCTTATTCACTTTAATGAAAACAGCGTTATCCCCCAAAGAAAACAGATGGGCAACTGTGCAGGTGCGTGAGCGTGAGTATGTGCCTACATCTGAATGCGCCTGTTGACTGGCCCAAGCACATGTGTATGGATATATTACATTTGGGTGTCTATTTTATTCTCCCATCTTTACCTTTTTGTAGGTGATCGTTCCTTTTATTCTGCGTATGTGTATGTTTGTGTGTATACACTATTATGGGATTTTGGGGTTTGAAGCACTCAACGTATGAATAAATGAAGAGCTTTGGCTGTTTGAACACAAGTCTTTGCCAAGAGTGAGGACCCCTCCAGCCTCTGAACCCATCCAGCTGTCCCTCTTAGCCCTTTTCTTTCAGCAGAGACCAAAACACTAGCAGACCAGGCGATGCTCACTCAAAACACATCAGCCAGGGCTCCCAGGGATGGACATGGGGTAAAGGGGAGGAGAATGTTGGAGAGATAGGAGAGGTAGAAAGAAGGGGGGAGTGCATTTGTGTGGAGAGAGGAACATCCCTCCTGAGAGATGAATCCATTAAGAGTGCTTCGCCTTTTAATTAGCAGCATAATTGCTAGGTGGCAGTTTTTTAAAATTAATTTATTTACGCAGGCAGTTTATTTTTAGGGCCATATCTCTTAACAAAGCAGGAGATGCCACAGGCCTACTTACAGCCAAGCCATGGCATGTTGAGATGGTCTACATACTCCAGCAGCAATAGTTAAGTGAATCACCCCCAAGATGCACACATACTGACAGAGTCAGAGGAGCAAAGGGAATGCTGGGACTGCTCATTAACCTAGGCATATTAATCACTTGTGCTTTGTGCCTCTGGCCTGGAGGGCCTATGAGGGTTTGCCCCTCATATAAAACTCATCAGCAGATGGTCCCAGACTGATAGCACAGCATCTCACCCCACATTTTCTTTTGCAAGACTGTTTCATGGTGTGTTCTGGTACATGCACATTATGTTCAACAGAGATGCGCAGGTGGACATGGTCTAGTTTGGGGTTTCTGAAAGCAGATAAATATGTGTAATAGAGCCTTATTAAAGTTTAAAGAAATTAGTGTAGTGCAGAGATGAGCGGCAGGATTTAGGTCAGTGCTGTACAAAGGTCTGCACTGCAGTTTATTAAGAATTTATGAGCCTCCTCTGCAGGGCACCTTATGAGAATTCCATCTGAGCAGCTGGTAAACAAATAATGCTATGTAATTGAGATTTATAATGTATATGTATTAGCCACTAGGTAGCCCATAAATTGCTGCTGCATGCCTGCTCACCACATGAACACTTGCATGTACACATACAAAAAAATGCACATAAAATAAGGCTGGCATATTGAGAGAATGGGCATGTGCTAGCTGTGTGTTTGTGCAAGCTTTATTCTCATGATGTATACTGACATACTTTGTGTACTTTTCCAATTTACATTCAATCAGTGGAGATTTATGGTGATCTATGGGCTCTGTTGCTGGTCACAGTCTAATCCTGGCTATGGCCCTAGACGCTGTACAGCAGACAGGGTTGTAAATTACCTACTGCAGTAGAAAAGCAAAAATTACCAGGAGAGCCCACAAATTCTCAGCTCAGCAGTTCAAGGGTCAGCTGCAGTTCAGTCCAACCAAGTGAAGCCCACCTTATTTGCTGGTTGAGAAAATGTATCGACTCCCAGTTCATTGTTTTGAAAAGCATTTACCCATGATAATTCAATATTCTTAACATTTAGTTTTTTGGTCAATCCTGAAGGCCCAATAAAAGGTCTCTGGCCTTAAAAGAGCCACGTTTGGTACCTATAGAGCTCCTAGAGGTGGAGATCCGGTTGAAGTAACATGGCAAGAACAGACAAACATCCTATTTAGATGGTTTTATAAAGCTGTTGGTTGGTTCCTTCTTGATAGATCAGGAGAGGAATGGATTACTGTGATTTGGATGGGTTAAATGGTGTAAAGCTATTAAATGCAACCTTTGAAAGCTTTGAAAGCCTTAGGTATAGTAAATCTGAGGTTTATGAACAGTCTCCTTTCAAGTGAAGTGAGTAAATGGTCAGGCCAAATAGAAGTCGATGTCTGAATGTCAAAAAGTTGGAAGTATAAATGTTATACCATGCCTGTTTGTACTCAGCTATTCTGTAGCAGCTGTGTTAAGATATCAGTTTATCTTGCAAGTTGTACTACAGTGAAATGCCTGACTGACAGGTGTAGCATGAACATTAAACATTGATGAGGGCCATTTAATTGGTCCCTGTGGTTACCTCTAAAGTCAGTGTTTTTGGCTTGCCCCCAGCTTGATTTTCTCCTGTCATACCCGGACTCTCTGTCTGCTTCAGTGTCACATTAACGTTCCCAAGTGCCGGTGTGATTGAATTGCCCCCACACAAATATGGAACATCTTTTTAGCAGATGCAGTGAGGAGAGGCGATCTGGGTATGATCATTCTGTTTTGAAATGGATCTTGATTGATAGACCATGGCAGATTTATATTTAGGCCATCAACAGTAACAGAATCAGCGCCAGACGGACAAAATCTAATGCACAGCACATTAACTGTAAAGCCCATTAACTAGACTGCACAGAAAACACCAGCAACTTCATCTGCGGTCTAACACCATGCTTTTGGAGTGCTCATCTATCTTCACTTATACCTTTCAGTCATTTTTCACCATCATATTCACTGCCACTTTTTGTGAGAATTAAATTCTGTTTAATAAACATTTTTTTATTTTGCAGTGTATTCATCTTAAAGTTTCTATGGACTACAGCTTTCAATTGATCATTTCTTATCCCTGCGTAGCCCTATCTTCTACTTCAGTTTCCGCCTAAAGTAAAACTATGATTTTTCCACTGCTTTGTTTTATGTGTCTCCTTAAACTTTGCCTGGGATCTCAGTCACACTATTTTTCTCAATGGTACTCAGCACACTGTTATATATATATATATATATATATATATCTCCATGGCAGTTGAAGTGTAATGAAGTGTAATGGCAGATAAAGGTCCCCGCTGACTTCTTGTCCTGAAGGTCCTTTCACAGGTTAGGCGCAGTTAATTATCCACAACCCTCTACCACACACAAATGTCTGACTTTTTTGTTGTTTTTCCTCCCACTGGTAGATGTCTTTATATATCGGAGCAGTAAAGCTGCATGGTGAAACGTGCTCGCTGGTCCAAGGTTTTGGACTTGTTTTTTCCCTGTGAACAACACCACATGGTGAAGCTTGCCTGAATGAAGGTTTTTGTGTTTATTTGAGCTTGGCTTTTAACTGTGGCAGGGTTACAAATTGGGCTGTCAGTATGTTGTGATATGGTGTGATTTATAGGTTTGAGCCATAGTTATCAGTATACTTTTGGAAATAAAAATTAATTCTGTTCAGCTGTACTTTCTCTGGATCTCAAATAACCAGGCCAGCAGATAAAACAACAGGAAAAGTCCTTCCAATGAAAACTCTTGAAAAACACTCAAAATCACCTCACTTAGATCTGAGAACAGTAGGAGTATTACTTTTCTCATGTCAGGAAGTGACTAAAAACAAAAGCGTTCAGAAAGCTCCTGTGTTCACCTCACCGCCCTGTGGCACACCCCAACAGATTGCTGGTGACGGCACATTAGAATGCTGCCGTGTCAGTAAATATTGGAAATTGGCATTTCCTCTGTGTGATGTGTCCTGAAAGGTCAGCGCTGGGCGGCGGCAGCAGCACAGTGGCTCTGTCTCTGCTCTGTTTAATGGAATTCAGCAGAACTGCATGGCATTTCCAATGATGAGACCTGACCTTCCTGATCATCATTTATATCATGGACATTACCCGGCACGTAGCTTAGTGAAATACTTTTGTTCAACATCCTGCTTTGTCATTCTTATTGTATCAATTATTTTTCTTATTTCATGGGCTGTGTTGTTAAGGAAAGAGAGATTTTTGCTTTTGTTTAGACTGTACTCTGAACCTTCTCCAGAGTAACAGCTTAAATGCTAAGGTATGCAAAACAAAGGAAGAGATACCCACACACTTATGAAGTGAGACCCTCATGAATATGCAATATATTAAAAGTCATGTAAAGCATTGTTACTTAAGAGGCTCGGTTAGAAAATTAGAATAATGATCTGCTACCCTCTAACCCAACTTTGATGTTTCACCTTTATTTTTCTGAGAAGGCACTTAAAACCAACAGAGAAGAGACAAGAACAACTCCAAAAGAATCATTGACATTTCTGCCTGTACTGCTGGTTCTTTTTTTGAAAGATGGTGACTCACCTTTTATATTAGTTTGCCTTGAAAAAAAAATATACAGAGTTGTGTGAAGTCTCTAGTGCCCCTCTTCCCGCATTGCCATCTCTCTGACCGAGCAAGGTTAACGGTCCCAGTCCATAACTTTCCACGCAGCAGAGGCTGTATCATTAGTCTGGAGGAACATATTACAGCAGCAATCAGAATAGACGATGTTTGTTTTGGGGTTTTTAAATACAACGATGGCCTCTAATCATTGTAGTCATTATTAGAAGTGAACATCACTCGGTGGACAAGAGTCCAGGGATCATCCCTTTCGTTTTACACACTACAGCAAATTCTGTTTTATGAAATGGAAATTTAATTGTTTAGGTAGTGAGCCTACATGTAATTTTCAACAGGACTGCTGGGTTATGGTGTTTGCGCAACCTGCAGATACAATAACACATAAGTTGAACAAATACACCTACCTTATATGCCCCATTTATTTGCTCTATCGGTTATTCATACCATTAAGAATCAAAGCAGCCTCAGGTTTCTTGGTCACATGTGAGCCATCTACTGAGACATCTGGTTTCTGGAACTGTTACCATAGCACAGTGAAGGTAGTCAGCGAGGCACTGAAATTATCAGCTTGTGAATACCGCCTGAGTTAATCACACACAGTGCTTCTATTTGCATTACCAAAACAATCCAAGGTGTTCTTGTCTCTTCTCTGTACAACTTATGTATTCACATGTCAAAGTCAGTGCAGCCTTGCAGAGTTTCCTGAGTGCTGAGTGAAGCCAGCAGCTGAGCTGAGTATGAGCACAAGTGATGCTTTCACAGTGCCCTGCTCTCAGCCGTCTGAATGCTTCCCCAAGTCCTCATTAGCATGGCTGCTGCATTCAACCTCATCCCAGGTCTTTGCTATAGCATGTGTGTGTGTCTGTGCGCACACTCACACTCTTTTACATATACCCCCCCTCCCAGCTCCCTCTTATTTACTCCACCAGACTGTTCCCCCTCTGGCTCACTCTTCATCCTCATCTTTTCTGAAACTGCTTATATTTCTCTGTTTTTTTCCTCTCTCCCATTTTCTCCAGTCTCTCAGCCATGTATTAGTCCTCTCCTGTATGATGATCATCCCCTCCAGCTCGCTTTCCCCTCATCTACTCTTGCATACCTTTCTTTAATGGAATGTCAACTCTCACATTTCCCTCATCTCTACTTAGCCCATCCTTCTATTAATCAGGCGAGGATGGTAGTGAAGACTTAGTCCATTTTATTCATATTGTCACAGGATCTACAGAGCTCTCACTAAGGAGACATCATTGTAATGGCGTTAGTTGTATTTGTTTTGTGACTTTTTAATTTGTGCTCAGGATGGCGTTCTTTTGAGCACTGTGAAAGGATGTGTTGCTTATAGTTTGTTTTGGGTGTCTGCCCCGTCACTCTAATGTATGCTGTGTATGAATGAGCACAGTTGTCCTGGTTGGAGTGGCTGTATGTCTGGGAGTGAGTGCACTATATTCAGCACAGCGGTCGACACTCACACCAGGGATCCTGACGCACTCAGCAGGATTACTCATCAGAAGTCCTAGCCTGTTTGAAGTGTCCAAAAACCTTTTCCTCACCTTCTGTGGATTAGTGCACATTGATAGTGGTAGTGGCCATTGTTGAGAGATGTCCGCTCTCTGTTTCATATAGCCAAGAAAAGTGCCTCTTCGTTTGGCTGGACACATGCAAAACAGTCGGACGTTCTTCAGCACTGAGCTAACCAGCTCTGTCCTGCAGAGATTCCATCAATTTAAAGATTGGCTGCTATTGCCTCCCTTTCACCTCTCCCTGCACTTAGAATTAACAGCTGCCAAAGGACTCCTCCTTCAGAGAGCCGTGCTCCTGCAAATGCTGGTGTTTTTTAGCCAGTATTTTCTCTTGGCTTGCTCACTCACTTGATCACCCCCTGTGCTTTCCACAGGTCTAGTTAGTTTAGTAGGTGATGTGTGAAAATGCCAGCCTCTGGTTATCTGTAACGGAGGCAGCCTTGCCATGTCCTGATCATTCCTGACATACCGTTTGTGTGTCAGGTCACTCTGCTGAGATCTACAATCTGATGTAAAGCGTCAGAGTCCCATCAGGGTGTTTCACATCTCTCTCTTGATGAGCAGCTAAGACGAGTACTGTGGCCTAATTACTATGCTGGCAGGGGGCTTGTTTAGCAAACTAGGAAAGGGATTGGAAATGGTGGAACCCAAGTCTAATTATGATGAGATGAAATTCAAGGAGACTGCCGGTGCTAAATGATGTGCGTTTGTGGCACAACTCACACACTGCCACTTTCAAGTGGGTGTAGTTATAATTTATTGTATTTCTTGAAGTTTTTTTTATAGCTCCGATGTATTTTGTTTCATGTTCCTAGCTGACCTCTGACAATATTGTTAATTGGCCTTGTTGGAAATGAGAATAAGAGGCTTTTACATCTTGGTATAAAACCCATGGTCTCACAATAGTTTTGCCACACACAAGCCTCCTCTCGCCCATTGCATGTGTCCTCTGAGAATTAATTGAATTTATTGAAGCCTGTTTTGAGTGCTTTCCCAACCCTGAGCAGTTTATTTGCACCATCACTCAAGTCCTTTAAGTTATTGGGATGGAGCCTTTTCAAACTTTGGTTTTGTAAGAACCCAGACTACGGACAGTTGGGATGATTACTTTTTTTAATTTTGAAAATGTTTTTTTATCTTTGAACAGGGCTGCTGTTTACACTTTAGATCAAGTATTTTTGTTTCCAAAAAAGACCTGAAAGAAATTGACTGACAGCAGTGTTTTCCTCCTAATAGAATTTGCATGCTATGTGACTTGATCGTGCTTAACCCTGTGAAGATGAGTTATCAATCTACCAGGTTGTGGGCGTGCGTTTGTCATTTTGGCTCTGAGCGCATCCCTAATGTGGGTGTCTACCTTACCTGTCACACTGCTACTAACTCATCTTGATAAAGTGTGAGATCATTGCCTCTGTAGAATCACATAAATATTCAGATTGAGAAGTGCCAGCAAGTGACAAACTGATTCATTGCACAACCTGCAAGCTGGTAGTAACCTGTTTGTGCTTATATTCTAACTGATGTGCACATTAGTTGACACATGTTGTCTATCTCTCTCTTAGTGCCCTGACTCTACCTGTAAGCAAGACCTGCTCGCCTACCTACAGCGTATTGCGTTGTATTGCCACCAGCTCAACATCTGCAGCAAAGTCAAGGCTGAGGTGCAGAACCTGGGAGGAGAGCTGGTTGTCTCAGGGGTAAGTTCACCATCACCAAGGTCTACAGTCAACTATCTTCATTGTGCAAAAGACCCCACAGTCACTAAAAAGTAGTTGAGCAGTTGAAATTGGGGTATCAAGTATTTTTGAGGACTGGTTGGTAGCTTCAAAAATAGCAACTGACCAATGAAAGAAGAGTGAAAGCTGACACAAACAGTGCAGGTTTCAAAACATTCAGGCAAGAAATTGCATCTTTTTCTGAAGCGTTAAGGATACACACTGTGTATTTTAGTAAGAAACAACGAATGTAAACAGAACTGTGTTTGCTGCCAATGAAATCTCCACAGGGTACCTTTTAATTCCTAGCTAGAAAGATCATTTAATCAATTGAATGGCTACTTTCTGACGTTTTATTATCTGGTGTTGCCCAAATGAATAAAAATATAAAGACTTAATGGCATAAGCTGTTGCCTGTGATTAGTTTATGATTCATTCTGTGCACTGTAAATTGCAGCTTTTATTTTATATAGAAAACAAATATCAGAAATAATGGTTTCTCTGTGCTGGAAAGGACTGATGTTGCCCAAATCTTTCCTTTTTTACTACTTAAGATAACATAACATGGCCAGTGTTGACAGACCTGTGTAAGTGCTAATTAACCACTTACTTGCCAGTCCAATTAATTAAAGCCTCTGTGTGCAAGAAGTAATGACTTCCTACCTCCTTTCTGTGTGGCTGAAATGAGCCCATGCTTCCAACACTTCCAGTCAAGTGTCACCACTGTCTCTGAGGCTGTTAAATTGTGGAGATTAAATTAGTGTGACCTTTTTCCATATTCTCAAATCTCTCACATCTGTTTGTGTGCCAGACAAACTCAGAAAGGTCGCTAAGTCTTCGTACAAGCAAGTTGGGTCTTGGTTTTCTCCCGCAGCCTGCAGTACAGAATTGTAAGATATTAGGACGACAGGAACAGCTTACTTTCACTCGACATGAATTCAAAACAGATGTAAATCTGAAAATAACAGACTTTGCTTTCACCATTTTACAAGGCTAACAGTTTGTGTGGTGCTCTCTCCCATCTCTTCCATGTTCTCAGTTGGACAGCGCCATGTCCCTCATTCAGGCTGCCAAGAACCTGATGAACACAGTGGTGTCTACTGTCAAGGCCTCCTACGTCGCATCCACTAAGTACCAGAAGAGCAAAGGCATGGAGGCCCTCAATATGCCAGCTATCTCCTGGAGGATGAAAGCTCCCGAGAAGAAGCCCCTGGTGAAGAGAGAGAAGCAGGATGACGGTCAAACCAACCGAGTCAAGAGATCGTCTCAAAAGAAGCACATCAACCCAGTGCAGGCTCTCAGCGAGTTTAAAGCCATGGATAGCATCTAGGCTCCCCTATTTCTGATTCAAGAGAACACAAAATATTGACCAATAAGTTTATATATAGATAGAGCTTGTCATTCTATCAAAAAGAAAGTTTTTATCATATTTGTTCCACCTTTGCATTGATGGCTTGTCTGTTTGACCCATTATATTCCTACACTGTCTAATTTCTGTTCCATGAATTCAGATTTGCTCTAGTCTGTAGGATTAACTGTCTCTAAATGGAAAATGCAGTTAGAGGGAAATCAACTGGACAAAGAATTTTTTTTTATTCTCACTTTTTCATCTGTATTGGAGAAGAGGAGAGTGGATTTCATAGATATTATAAGAACGTATTCCAAGAGGCTTTTGATTATTTTGTATTCTAACCAGTTTTATAGTAATACTGAGATGTCTGTGGTGTTTTCCACTAATTCTGTTTGATTATGGCAGAATACCGCCTGTACTGCAAATATCAACTATGCAAAATCTCAACTGCCGTGTTTTAACTTGAGCAACAATTGTAGTTGTATGTGCTGGGCTAACTGGTAAGATTTTTAATATGTTTTGGTTCAGCCTTAAGGAACCAAAGTCAATATATTTCCATGTGTGCCTGCAAACTTTATACATACTTTGTTATGCCACTATTAGCAGTTCAACTGACTTTAAACTGATCTTTAACACTATTTCCAGTATGGAATGACAATAATTTGTACCCCCTTTATCATTTGGACAGATATATGTAATTTCTTTATAATTTAAGCATCTCAAGTTTTATTTTCCTTTCTCATGCGTTTTTCAAACCAAAGGTGACGGGAGTATTCTTCTCATACTTCTGTTTTGCTGCATTACTGGTACATGTGTCCGATCCTGCACAGAGATCCTCCCAGTTGAGTCAAAATTTGTAAATGAGCCCCGACTCCTCAGTCTGGGAGAACCCAGTGGGCTAAACAATGAGTAAGACCCTGTGTCAGTACTCTCCAAAGCCGACAAGCTTCATTAACTGTCAATGAGACCAAACACCTCCACAATCTGAAGATGTGTCCAAATTGAGGGATCAATATGTTTTCTCTCCACAGCTTAGATGTAGGAGGGGATTTCACTGACTTTAAACTCTTGCTTATTGTTTGTATTCCTTGTCCTTAAGCTTGAACACTAATCAAGATTTCATGTAATGCACAATCTGTATAAAACAAAAACTAGAAACAAGTTGGCAGGTGGCAGGCTTTAAAATTACATTTTTTTTTTTCACTTCAGGTAACTCTGGGATGTAGTTGCTCAGTGCAGCTAGTTTTCCAGTCATCCATAGTGCTGCATTGGTGCACAGCAAGGCTTTGAAATCCTGCTGCTTTGGTCTTGGGACTGAATCTTTATTTTGCTCATTTGACATCTGTGAACTATAGCAGGATGGTTATTTGACAGGTGGATATTTTTTACTGTAGAACCAAGCATTTCGAGAGTTTTTCGCTACATTTTCCCCTCAGTTTGTCTTTTGCTGTATTTGACTTTGGATTTGAATCGTGCGTGATATCAAACTACTTTGCTGTGGATTTTTTTGTTAGAGAGCTGACCTATTAGTGCACACGTTTCATATATTCATGTGCCTGCTTTATACCTTAATAAACAATTGAAATTAAGTTTTCTTGCCTCCTTTGAACTCGTACTTTCATTTGTCTTGCCGTTGTAGTAACAAAGTTTAGTACTTGGAAATTGCAAGCCCTAATCACTTTTGCTCTCAAAGGTAAAATGAGTTTTAACACCCCCCCAAAATATGCTGCTGTGCATAATTAAGGCGTTGTATTACATATCCATAATATAGTCTGCATTACTGACTTGAGGGCTATATACAGTATGCTCTTGTAACTTCTGTAATTGGCTTGCTGTACTGTTGTGGGTAATTTTCGCTGGGAAGAGAAAAGAGCGAAAAAATAAGTGCAGCTTTTAACATCAAACACATTCTTCAGTCTTCCGGTGGGGTTTCTTAAACAGTAGCCTGTGAAGAAAATGCAGTGGGAGACCAAAAAGTGCACAATGTGAAGATAAATATATCTGAAGCAGGTATTTGGAATGAATTGTGTGTTTCTTCCTAACATGCTGCGGTAATCGCACATAGAGTCTGATTCATCACTGAGGAGACATCCACTTTTTCTTATTCTCATACATGCAGGTCAGTTTAAGTATCGGGGGGGTTTATGATGACTGTTAGTGAGTTGGTTAGGTGGGGGGGGGGGAGTATACGGACCACAGACTCATTTGAAAATGAAAAAGAGGTATAGAACTTTATAGTCACTCCTGTCAAATTTCATCAGACGGGTCCTGTTGACTTGATCTTTGTTGGCACCTTTTTCCACATGCTTTGGGATCGGCTCTTTTGGGAAAATCTTACACAATCCCTGTTAACATCGCTTGTGACCCAGTGTTGTGAATAAGGCATTTTTGTAGTATCCAGTATCATTAGAGTACTTTCTATACAAAAACAAGTTTTAAAAGGTGAAGCCACAGTTTATTATATCCTTCAGTAACTATATGGACTCTTACACTTAGACTCCACATCACAGAACAAAAAGAAGCTGTGCAGACATATGAGCCAGACGCTGTCATCAATATATTATCAGTGTAAAGTACATTTACTCAAGAACTGTACTTGAGTGCACATTTGAGGTACTTCTACTTTACTTGAGTATCTTAATGTAATGCTACTTTTTACTTCTTCTATACTATACTCCAATTCATTTATTTAATCACATTAGTTGTTACTTTGCAGATTCGGATTATTAATATCAACTAATAAATGATGATGTATTATTATGGATTACAGTAAAATACCAAGCAGTGTGTAAAGTAGTTGAAATTAGAGCCACCTTTGCCTCAGCTGCAATATTAAAGTGATGCGCACATGAATGCATCGCTATTATTAGAATCCAATAATATACATTGTTCTGAAATGGGTCATGTCAGTGAGAAAGCATATCAGGGTCTTAAAAAGTATTAAAAGGAATTAAATCAGTTTAGCTAAAATTAAGACCCTTGAAAAATATTAAAACGTATTAATCTGCATTTTACGAGGTATTACTTTTTGGAACATACATTCAGACAGACGGACTGATTTAATGTCATTTATGGCCAATGTTGTCTTAGGCCAAATAGAAATGTTTGTTAATTAAAAAGTTTTGTTTGTTTGTGAGAGTGTGAGTATGTGACTATTATTACTTTTAATAATTACGTTATTTTCTTCTGTTGTTCCTCCCGGGTCGATCTGAATTAGGTCAAACTGAGACTGTTTTGCAATCTCAAAATAAATGTACTGGTATAGCACTATAAAAAAAATTGTTACGGTGTGTTGCTGATAACCAGTTACAACCTGTGGAGTTGTTACAACCTCTTAAAATATGTTGAAAAGGTCTGGAATGTAATTTTAATTCATTCCTGCATAAACCCTGCATATGCAATACCAAAATGTCTGCCGTAAATGAGAGAAGAAGCCGCCAACATTGAGATAGGAAATGGACATTAAAAAAAGTCTAAAACAGCAGAGAATCGAGTTGCTTTAGTGCCCGAGGAAACTGTCGAGTCAGAGGCGAGTGCAACAAGTCAGGAGAATCAGCTGAGCGTGTAAACATAACCTCCAAGCTAACTGCCACACCCGTTTCAGTGAAGGTGACGCCCCGTTAGCTAGCGTTGGTCGGGTGCGGCCATTCAACCGTCGCCCGTCTCTGCTGCTCTGTGGGGAGCGTTGGGTCTGATAAACCAACAGGTCTGCTGCTGCACCTACTCCCCTTTTCAGAAAAGTGTGAGCGCACTGACAAAAGGACAGAGACTGGCTGGAATAAACTTTCATTGTTGTGGCAAAAATGCTGCTGTGAAGTGTTGTCAAGGCTGGGGACATCGGTGGACCCTGTCAACCTTAAATCTGCACAGAAACAAACATGCCCAGACTTTCACACCTCCTGTTCCTTTTATGAAATCTCATTTTAAACTTAAACCCTTTTCACTGAACATCAGCAAGTCATGCTTTACACACTGAAGGACCATTTGGTTGCATAACAGCTAAACTGGGATAGAAGCATTATTTGTAAGTGCACTAATGACTGGAGGGATGTGAGATGGTTCAGCACCTACACTTGCTGCCCTCAGCAGTTTTATTTCTTTTTATTATATACCACTGTTGTTATTGCACTTCTGTTGCGTTGCAGACTATTTGGCACATTGCGCACACATGCTACTGTCTGCTTGTTGCAGAGAACATTTGTTTGCACATGATGTCTCACATTCTGTAGGGTGCTTGATGTGGTGGATGTGTGGATGTGATCGCCTTGTTATGAGACGCCGACCTATGAATTTATAATGCTCATGCAGCTGAGACACAGAGTCAGTGGGTCGCTCATGTCACTGATTTCTGACTGAGAGCTTTGTTCCTGTGAGGTCGGAGTCTTTTTGGAAGTCGGGATTTGTCCAAATGCCGCAAGTGTGAACGCAGGACTGATGGTCGTGTTGCTAGGATCTGAACACTACATGCGGCACCACACCAAGTTGAAACAATCCTCCTCACTCCAGAAATGTCACTGACACCAGGCCCTGACATCTTCACAGAACTTTGTTTTATAGAATAAATCAGTATGTGGTACCATGCGCACAGTGTGAACCGAAAAAAGAAAGAAAGAGGGGAGAAAAAACACCAACAACAACTGCCTGGACAGAAGCAGTCCACATGGATCATACATTTCTCAGCTTGTACCCTAAATTCATTGTAAGGCTGGAGTTCTATAATAACACATTCAATATTACCCGTATTTATTACCATGAATAGAAGTTCAAAACATAAATCTTCCACTTCATCTCTGTGTAAATTGGGTCCTCACTGACTATTACAAGTGGCCACGTTGGGAGTAAATCTCCCTCCCTGCAATGCTAATATATCCAGTCAGTAGAAAGAAGCTGTAAAGTTCGAAACTATATAGGCCTCACGCACACAGGTTAGTGGTAATAATAAATCTCCCATGGATTTCAGCAAGTCCTGTGTGTTGATGTAGCCTTTGACATGGGTTGACAGAGTGCTGTAGCGCATTAAGAAGACAAAACAAACAAAAGCAACAAGGTCTGTCAAAAGATGAAATTACATTCACTCGACTATGAACAGGTAGACAGACCTTCAGTTACAAACGGTGCACAAGTACAGACAACAGTGCGGACTAAAGGACTTTACACACCGGATGCTTTTTTTTGTGTGCGTCCTGTCACATGCTACAATGAATCTCTCCATAAAGTCACCATGTCAACCCTTGGAGGTCACAGTGGAGAGTTTTTAATATGCTTCTAACATTTCATTGCAATTACTTTTACTGTTATTTTAACACTTTGCAGTATGGTCCTTGTTATATGGAGTCCCTCAAGGGACATTGGGACAATTTTAAAATACCTGTTGCAGTCCCTTGCAATAGTTTTAATTTTCCCTGCAAAAAAAAAAATGTTGCATTCTTTTGCGAATCATGTTCACTGGAGCTGTCCGGTGTTGCTGTCTTTGTGCAAAATTGTGGAATCCCATACCAGTGCAAGTCCAACCCTCCAAACAGTAATTGTCATATTTACAATATAGGCTCTTATCAGATTACATAATGTAGCTTCATTCATCAGATGCATGTAGCCCTGTACTACATTTCCTGCAGGCTGATAATGAAGGTGGAGCTGCCCAGTCTGCTGTGGTGCTGCTCTTTACTACTTGGGCAGTGTAGCTTGTTTTCCTTTCTCAAAGTCAGAATTAGAGTCGAATGCATAACTTGCTCCAGCTGAAATCATCAGTGAACGTTCAGCTTAATGTATTAATTAATAGATAAATAGGTAAATATACATAAGTAATGTTCACTGTAGCTGGACGTATGGTTGGGCTATGTGACTGTCTGCCAGCAGAGATTTTGCCATATTAAACCATTGAGGACAATATTGCAGATTAATTAGCAGAACATTATATTAGATTTTTAAGGGATTTTTGAATTGAAGTCAAGTGAGCAGACAAGCTGGCAGGTGTTTTGGCAGGTGACAATTGCGATCAGATTTTGCCAATAATGCTCCGCCCGGCTGCAATTTGCCATTAACAAGAAGAAGAAGCAGCGGTCAAATGTTGCCGCCATCGTTTCCGGTAAGTACACAATGACTGTTCAATTTTAGACAATACCTCGTCAAAATTCACCCGCTACACAAGTACGTGGTGTACACAGAGTACTACATGGACGTATCCAAATTGAGACAGTGGTGGTGTTACAGTCCAATATTTGAATCAGGCAAGACTTCCAGGAATGATAGCGAAATTGTAGTCATACAAAACGCGATTAGCAGCATGCCAAAAGTGTATCCATAGTGGCTTATAGATTATAGATTCTGAACCTGGCTTAGTAGCCTTTCACTGCCCTCACCCATGGCAGTTGTACAAACACATCTCTGTAAAAAAGGTCGATCCCCAGAGACTCTTGGCAGACAATAAGAGGACGGGTTCCCCTCTGATGTGAAACAGGAGACCTAAATACAGTGTGGCTGTGCGAGGCATTTGAATGCAGATATGATGCAAAGATGACAGCACAGAGCAGCCCCTCATGTCACCCCCCCCCATCCTCCCTCCCACAACTGCTACTTTCCACCCATTTGTGTTTTGCAGCGTCACTCAAACCGCTGTCGTCGGGGACATGTTTGAATGACGTTTTATCAGTCACAGTGGCCAAGTGTGACAGTTCAATCAATAAGGTATGTTTTCCCAGAAATCCCCATTATTTTAAAATTAGAGGACCTGGGCTGGGGGGGGGAGGTAGAGCAGGTTGCTGAGGAAGGGGTGGGGTGGGCTTATAGCTGTCAAACTATGCAGTACATAAACACATGAATAGAGAGGCTTGTGGAGTATTAGCCCTGAACCAAGAGAGAGGGAATTGGCAATAAACACAGGCTGCTGGTCTGACAGTCTCTCAGTGCCTCTGATAGATAGACTCGGCTCTGTCGGAGTATAAATGTTAAATATGATTGGTTGAAAGGACCAGTGAACCACACCACACAGAGTGCCATAATGCCAAATAAGGTAGCCCCTGTTAAAATGTCAGCAGCTTTACTAAGACTCCAGCGAGTCCAGCAGGACACCCAGGAAGTTGCTCTCCAGTGCCTACAAACACACCCGAGCGGCACTTTTATTTGTCGTGCCGAGCTTCTTTGTAGTGGAATCATTTGGCAGGTGAACGTTTCAGATGTGCAATATCAAACCAAACAAGATTTTGGATCATGGTCTATTTATTCGGATGAGTTACTTAACAGTTGCTGCACAGACAAATGAAATGTCTCGTCTCTATTTGACAAACACTAGAGATAACTGGGAGGAGTAGAAACGTAGAGGTAAATGGGATGTATTTATTCCAAGTTGAAGGTCTTCCATCTGTTCTCCTGACCTTATGAGTTTAACCTTTCCACTGAGTCATTAATAATGACATCTTCACATTAATACTTTTTTTTTGTTTGCCAGGAGCAGTCTGCAGGAAAAAGGTTCTAGAAGTCCCCTCAAGCTACAGCTGCAGGGTGAGAGCTGGGAATCTGGGAGAACATTAATTATCTGAGGACCAGCTGGAGAAATGGTAACTGTTATAAGGTACTGAATTGTATATTGGCCTGCCCATGTCAGGTTTATGGTAGCACAGTAACCCACTTATCATGGTTAATGAAAGTGTTGTCCTTCGGGGGATTTCATTTTGCTTTTCTTCATGGAAGTGTGATTAGTGTGATGAGGTATGGGGCTTTCGGTCTCGTCAGCTTTTGTCTCATAAAGTCAAATTCTTCCCCTGTTGGCTGGTCAGAGATTTTTATTGTGACTGCTGAGTCTTTTGGCCAGTCTTTTTATAGGCACACGTCTGCCAATGGCGAGCCATATTAGCCAAAGACGAGAAGGAGTTCAGCAGCATATGCAACACTGCCACTCAGCCTGTCAGGACTGGTGGTAAACCAGTGACTGAATGCTAGGTTAATTAAATGAAATCAAAACTGGCTTTTTAATGGCGCGTTAGAACATTGATTCCAGGTTGAAAATCATGACTCTAAAGGAAATAATATAGCCATAAAATCTATTGCTTTTCCCCTTATGGGGTTCTTTATAAGGGGAAAACAATGTGAGACACATGTTGTCTCACTGAACTGAACAACCCCTTTTCATGGCATGGCTTCTGAGACCAGTTACATCAAATCTATATCCTAAAATCACCTCTGTCTAATGTGAGTGCAGGCCCAGGGTACTTATCCCCAGGGTCGTGAGTCTCAAAACATTGTAGAGATGGAGGCTATGTAATCCGGTGAAATGGTGCCAGCATTAAGAAGAACGCTATCATTTCATTTAAAGTCACTTTTATAATCAGCTCCAAAAAAGGCAGTAAAAAGTAATAGAATCAGCAGTTGCACAGATATGGGTAATTATGTTAAAAACTCCTTTCTGGAATGCAAGCTTGGAAAAAACAGGGAGTGTAATACTGTAAGCCTTGCAGTGAGGGCTGCTGCCATTGTGTTGCTAGTAAATGGCTGTGGTGAGCATGTGTGTGCTGTCGGGGACGATTTGTGTGATGTAATTAGGTGTAAAATGACTTTTAGCTGGCTATTTAATTGACTTTTGGCTGCAGTGATTTGTGGTTTTCCCTTGTGGCACGGTGTTGTCTTCAGTCAAGGCCAGTGGATTATTTGCCAACACCTAAGTCCAGTTTCTTGAGCTGGACCTGTTCGAGTAGCTCTCTCTCTTGTGCGGAAACTTGAAGAAGTGCTTTAAAAATATATTCCTTATTCCTGTTCCCTCAACGATACTCTCTGGTGCTTTACTTGAAATATGTCCTGACAGCTATTTAAACAGACCCAGATATTAAACATTCTGTTGAACACCTTTGCATAAGGTAACCCAGTAGTGTCATACAGCATTGCTGACTACCAATCATCTCATATGTATTCCGGGTACCCAGCACTATATTTTAATAGCTGACATCTCAGGGCTGCAATTCAAGTGTGATTTATATCTCCTCAAGTCATCAGTTACAATCAGATCCAAGGATCTGACTTTGTGCTTGCTGGACAAGCATATCTAATACAGAGGGGAGGAAAGAGAAAAGAGGAATGTCGCATTCCCAGTTTTTAGTGAAAATCTGAATCAAAGGTGTCGCAGTAGGGGTGGAGAAGGTTAGATAGAGAGAGCAAGAGACGAGTGACGGGGATCTGCATTGGTACGCAGGCCCGTGTCTCATCCTTAAACCAATTTCCTTCCTCAATACTCTGGGGAGTGGTCTGATTTGCACCGTTTCCTTTCTCCGAGTTAGTGTTTATCCTGCTTCACAATTAGATCTCGCTCCCAGCTGCAGCATTAATCAAATAGCCAGACATATTCTCCGCATTTGAAGATTGAGGCAATGTGTCCTACGTGTCTTCGTCTGTGGTAACGGGCTGTGAAGCAGCACGGTTATTCTTTTAGTAAGCGTCTCATATAATGTCCACAGGCCTGACAGGTCAAGAGGATTTCCGGTAGCTTTGAAAGGGAGCCAGAGTGAAGCTTATTTAGATATAATGATGTTGGGAAACATGCTTGTGCAATATTGAGTCATATAGCTCTTATTTACACCGATCAGCCATAACTTTATGTCCACTGACAGGTGAGGTGAAGAACATTGATTATCTCGATAGAATGGCACCTGTCAGTTGGGGGGATATATTAGGCAGCAAGTGAACATTTTGTCCTCCAACTTGATGTGCTGAAGCAAGAAAAATGGGCAAGTGTAAGGATGTGAGCGCCTTTGACAAGGGCCAGATTTTGATGGCTAGACGACTGGGTCAGAGCATCTCCAAAACTGCATCTCCGGTCTGCAGTGTTCAGTACCTATCAAAAGTGATCCAAGGAAGGAAACCTGGTGAACCGGTGACAGGGTCATGGGCGGCCAAGTAGCTCAAATTGCTGAAAAGGTTAATGCTAGTTCTGATAGAAAGGTGTCAGAACACACAGAGCATCACAGCTTGTTGCATACGGGGCTGCGTAGCTGCAGACCGCTCAGGGTGCCCATGCTGTCATCATGCTATGGCAGATCGCTGTATCTTGGTTTGGTATTTTGCTGTGTGTTTAGACTGTACTGAACCTGACATCGTTCAGAAACACATTATAAGAATATTATTTTGCAGAGCAAAAGTTTTGAATGCCATCTGGTCCTTAAAGTAGAGATTTTTTTCTGGACCTTGAAATGGAAGGCAAAAGAATACTTTGAGAGTTGTTTTAGAGAGGCACAGAGCCTAGCACCACATAATAGAGTAATTTAGCAAAGAAACCATGGACCTCATAGTTCATGGTTGCGGTATTGTGTGGGTGTGGGTGCATGCCTCTCTCTTCATAGCATAATGTCAATAGAAATCCACTACAATCACTTAAAGTACTCTACTGCCCCACTCTGCATATGTGCTTTAAATGCTTTAATCGAAGACCTGCTCATCTTTATTGGTGTTCTTTATAGGTAAGGTCAGTGATGATTTTAAAAAGCACTCCATTAGCATTTGTGGTTAATTAGGGCGAGGGTTAGTTGGACCACAAAAATGTTTGCTCACAGCGAGTTGGTCAGTGGTGAAACACAGGCCACAATACACACCGGGACCAAATCTCCTTTGCGCTATTTTAGATAGTCTTCGCTCACAGAGTTCAGATGAAATGACCAGCATGTGGTGAAGTAATTGCTGTACCAGAGGGGGGAGCAGCACTGGGGCAGTTGTCAGAAAGAGATGATTCACCAATCGAGCAGTTGCCTCTGTTATGAAGGTTACCTGAGAAAGTTGTAATATTCTTCCAGGAACATGCATGACAACCAATTTTTGGTCTAGAATTATTTCTGACAGAGCCAGAATTAGTAGTGATCGAGTGGGTTAGTGAATGTATAAATCTTTAACAGGTCTGTTTCTTTCCCTATGATGCTGTGAATTGCTGGTGTTAATGTTATTCATCATAAGCGCAGATGGCGCCATCTGAGTTACATGTGTATAAAGAGATTTTATTGGAAAAATAAAAATGTATAATAAAGCAATTTGGACTGCTAGGCAATTTTATTTTTCTAACCTGATAAAGTCTAAAATAAGCAACCCGAGAGTTCTTTTTAACACCATCGATCACCTCATTAACCCCACTACAGACCATAGCAACCATCTTATTGCTTCTAAATGTGATGAATTTGCGGACTACTTCAAAGAGAAGACATCAACATCAGGTCAAGAAACTGAAGAACTGAAGAAATGTTTAAATCTGATTTTCGGACTAATGACAGCACTGAGACAGCCCTAGTAAAAGTAGTCAGTGACATCAGGATACATTTTTATCTATATGTGCTACCCCTCGGTGATGTCATCAGGAGACACGGCATCTCTTTCCATAGCGATGTTGATGACACACAACTGTATGTGGCTGTGTCTCCTGGTGACACAGGCCCAATTGATTCCCTTTTTGAATGTATTTTAGATATTAACTTTGTACAGCTCAACCAGGATAAAACTGAAATGTTAGTCGTAAGTTTGAAAGCTCATAAGTTTGAAAGCTCATAGAGAGAAACTGGTCAAGGAATTAAATTGCCTTGGACTTACCCTATCCCAACAAGCAAGAAACCTTGCTGTGGTCTTTGACTCAGAGCTAAACTTTAAGACTCATATGGGTTTGTGATGAACAAATATTGCTAAAGTGCGACCATTTCTCATTCTGAGTGACACAGAGAGACGAATGCATGCTTTTATATTGAGCAGAGTCCTATCTGGTCTGCTCAACAAAAGTTTAAATCAGATTCAGAACTCTGCGGGCCGAGTGCTGACCAGGACCAGAAGAAGAGAACACATTACAGACATTACCAAGTTTATTTTACTACTTTTATGTATTAATGTGGTAAAATATTATTGCATTTTATTTTTATATATTACTATTTTATCTAGTCCTTAGTCCAGCTTAAAATCTATTTTATTACATTTTCATCTCTTATTTTCTCACGTGCATTGGTTTCATATTCTTAAAGACGTTTTGTTTGATTGTTTCTGTTGTTTTTATGGTCTACACATGTTGTGTCTTATTATCTTATCATCTGTGAAGCACTTTGAACTGCACTTACCTGTATGAACGGTGCTGTACAAACGAAGTTTGATTTGGATAAGTGAGACCCACAACAACAACAACAACTCCAGCAGCAAAGCACCCATCTTTTTATTCACGTATTAATCCCTCCCCAGTTCTCAACTTTATCTGCTGTGAAACCTGTCTCTCTGCACTGCTGGAATTGTTTATTCTGTGTTTTTCTCCCACTAAGAGTTTTCTCTGCCAACTCTATAAGCAGCTATTTTGCTGTGTTGGCCTAAATTATCTGCATCCAAAGGCAAGTGGCTAATGCAGCCCTCAGGTGGGGAGTCAACACGTTATGTGTATTTCAATATTTAATGAGCTAAACGCCATGGCTTGCAACAGAGCCTGTGATGTGATGTCTGTGAAATGAGCACAAACTCTGCAAATTTGCTTTCTAGTGGACAGGAATTGTGAGAAGATGATGTTCCTCCAAAGCAAATTGGATCATGGCAACAACAACTGAAACTGGACATGTTATTTCTATCTGTGCGTCATGTGGAAGCGTTAGCTTCTGGTCGAGTGTGGGCAACCAGAACAACTGTCGTTATGGTGCCACTACATTTTGATCAAAGAATATTTAACTTTATTTTAAACTTGTTCTCTGTTTCCTTTTTTCTTCATATTATTTCAGTATAAGGCAGGGGACGTACTGTATTTTTCCATACTGTCAACACATCCCGTGAAAGGTGTGTGGGACTGACTCAAAATCAACTACAGCGCCCATGTTTATCATAATGAAGGAACATGTCACCCAGGGCAACAGTGTGGGTCATTGATATGTGTGGGTTTTTTTTATCGGGCTATGGCTACGTAGGCAGTAATTGTTAGTATGATCAACTCATTGTTGTTTTTGATTTTCATACCGTAACAACAAGAAAAACACATATCATCAGCTTTGTACTATACATTATTACACTGACGTCAGTGGCAAAACCACAAAACTAAGGCTCAGGTTAACGATAACCAGCATTATCCTTTATGGTTTGGCATTTACAAGTGTTTGACTAAGGTAAATGTCAGGTTTAGTGCCGCATTAAATAAGTGAATGGGAAGAAATCCAGCCTCAGGCGTTATAAAATACTTATGGTGCAAGCTGGGAGTTGAACCCAGGTTGTGAAGCTGAAGGCATATGGTGATTCATACCATTTTGCAGTTCTCTCCCAGTGTCAAACTACAGCGCTAATCCTCTCATGCTGAGAAAAAGTTTGTATCATCCTTACTCAATAAAATTTTGGAGGGCCGGGCTGGTGCATTAAGAATGAATTGATTCCATGAAGGGCAGGTTTAACCTTCGGGAAAACAACGCATGCACAAGAGGCCCATGCTGCCTTCACTTGGTATCTCTTTGGACTTCGTTTAGACTAATGCATTACAAAGATCAGGGCTCTTCCTATTCAGCTGTCAGTTCCCATATTACTGCTGTCATGTATGCTGTAATGGTCGTAGGCCTGCAGTGACACCACTAAGCAGGGAGGGTGAGCCTGAATGGACGCAGACATGGGCACTGAACTGAGCTGAGCTTGAAATGCACTGAGTAAATCAGCCTTCTGTTGTAATGAGCTGCTGTGTTGGCTGACTTAATTAAAAGTGATGTTAAGTAATTTCTCTGTGGCGATAGTGCCATGAACCCACGCCGGCTTCACAGCGCGACCAAGTACTCTTCTCCCTGCCTGATTTCAGTCGTCCTGCACACTTGAGAAGCTGCATTTATCAGAAAGGGAATATTTATCTTGCCCAAGAAAACCAGCCATGACATTAAATTTGGATTAGTACATTTATTCAGCCTCATTTGAAATACCTCACACCCGTTCATGGACGGTGCTGCGGACACGTCTTCAGTTTAAAAGCAACCTGTGGGATATTTTTAAGCATGACAGACAGACATGATATCATCATGCAAGAGGAGCAGTAAATTCATGCAGGGCTTCTCCTCTAGCATCGTAGTCCCCCCTCCACACACACACACAATTAGAGATGTTGTAATTACCATGTCAAATAAAAGAGAAGTATACGTTGTCCCAAGAGAATTAACCAATATCTTAGATGCTTAATTTAAAATGTAATTATTCTTTATCTTGTCATATCCTCAGTCAGCCCGTTCTCAAACAGCCCCCATCAGTCAGTGGGACAGCAGAGTGCTGACAATGCAGCCGCCATCACACTGCTTTTATAATAGCATACATCAAGCCTTAAACACTTCGGCGAAACACTCAAACATCTGCGAGCGGGTCACTTTTGTTGCCCTATAGATTCTGCCCAGGCAGACAGAGTGCAAAGTAATAGGTGTGCAGCAAAATGAAGAGCGCACGTTGTTTCTAGCGGCAGCAGTGATGTTTGGACTTTGGCAATCAGTGGGTCGTGGCATCTTCAGAGGCCTACTGCTTCTCTTGCCCCAGGCGGTGCACCTAACTTGAGGTGCAGCAGTATGTAGGATGCTTTACAAAATGTCTTAATGTAAATACTTCAGCATGCAGAGTGGCCCTATGAATATGTGACAAGGATACCGGCACTTGTGTGTTTTATTTTAGACAGTATGTGAATAAAATCCTTCATCTTTTATGCCCTCTAGTTTTACCTATTTTATATTACCTTTTAGTGAGGTGTGATAGTGTTGTTTGTAAAATGTAATGTTTTGTAGCAGTCAGCCATGGCCAGGCAGTGGCCACCTGAACTGCACTGGTGTTCAGTGTGACATCTGCGCTGGCAGCCGTCACTGCACATCATAACTGATGCGCTGAACTCAGTGCCCATGACTGCAAAAATCACTGCTTAATTGACCTGCAATAACTCCGGTCAGCGGCCCATCTTTGCCTCCCTGCATGGTCAAACAAGTCTAGAAATGGCTGCTGTTGTATCCATTTATAGACACGCATGCATTGTCCTGATTTTGTTTGTCTTTTCATCTGACTTCTGTTCTATTCCATGAAAAAAAAGCCTTAAAAGCAGAACTCCACTGGGGAACAGTAACGCAGTACATTCCCACAGCTTATTAGTTTGTCCCTCAATAAGTGTCGGACTGAAAAGTGAAATGGATGAGTTCCTTTGAGTTCTGTTGGTTGACATGACAACCGTGCCCTGCAATAAGAACACAACATCTGTTCAGTCAATAATTGGATCTGAGCTCCTTGTTAAAATGTCTCACTATGCTGAAGGTTGGTTGTTCCATCTCTGCAACCAAACCTGTGCATTTGAACGATCACTCCAACTTTAATCTGCGCTTGTCTTTTGGTGTGGTGTCAAGTGATACACTACTTTTTAAAATGTACCAACAGCAGTTGAGTCTGTGTCCTGCTGCAGCACACTTATTATTTATTTCATAAATGACAAACGTACATAATTTCTATAGACACTTTCATCTGAGTCTCTTGTGACTACAGAGGTTACATTCAAGCAAGCACCAGTTAATGAAGGAAACTTAAATCATGAGCAGACTAAGCACTCCTATACTGGGCAATTAGCTTCTCCAACAGGGTGTAATCTGAGGCTTTGCACCACACCGCCTCTGGCAGTTTTCTCACTTCCTGCTCAGAGAGTTTTGTGAAGTCCAGCGCCACACCCCATGTGACCTGGCCGAGTCTTACTCTTTCTTAGCCTTCCAGTTGCAGACTGAAAGTGACACATTGGTTGCTGCTGGCAGAATTTGATAAATACAAAGAAATACCCCAACCTAGAGTCTGTGTCTCACTTATTGATCAGGTCATGCACCAGTAGATCTCCATTTGCCTCTACTCAAGTACATTATGGTTTTTTTAAGGGCGAACCTGAGGATATACAGATGTGAACAAAACTACATCAATCTTCAGAGCTTATGTTGCTTACATGGCAGGAGCACAGAGGAAACATGCAACAAAACTTTCAAATACCATGTCCTTGAAAATCTTTCCTGAAATGTTGTTTATACAGTATATTTACAGTGCTTATTCAGATGTATCCCAGTTGTGCTGAGCTCTCACAGAAAGACTATTGTAGGCAGGGAATCATGTGACAATGCACAATGTCAAGTTGCTTTTATTGTAGCTTTGCTGCCAAAGCCCAGTAGTGTTTAAACTGGATCATAGCTGAGCAGGGAATGATGGATGTTTGATGTTTGAATGATGGAGCTGCCTTTTCACTGTGTGGTTATTACATACTGTAGCCCTAGCGCGAAAAATCCTTAGGGACATCAATTCTCACATACCATTAAGTGAAATGTAATGTTAAAGAGGCTATTCATCCAAAAATGAGAGGTAAATTACAGTGTGGAGCTCGGGAAATGAAGGTCTGGCTTCATAGACATGTATTATTATGAGACTGTAATGGTCATCCTAACCTGTAATATAGAAGGGCAGGGGGGAAAAGGTAAGGGACAAACTTGAGGTAGAGAAGGGCTAAATGAGTCATCTTTCAATGTTACCTGCCACGGTGTGGAATAGATGACTGGTCCTCTTTTAAATGAATTACAAGCCACAAAGTACATGTTTCAACCATTTGTGTTCAACCATCTTTGTTCTTTAATCTCTGCTATATTTATCAATGGTGTGAACAGATCACTGCATTATCACAGCTGTAAGCACAACCCCCTGCATCTTATCTGGTGGGGGTACTCACTTTTTTCACAGATTTGGTGATTCTGGACTCCTCATCTGCATCTATATAAGCACCCATAAAAGCTGGTTTCTGGTCTTTTTGCTTCCCTCTTCCTTGGACAGTCTTGAAGAACAGGAATAGAATTGAGATGCTGGCATAGGCTACTTACTCGACGGAGGCAGCAGCTGCATAAACAATGCTTTATTTCACATCCTCTTTATTCACTGGCTCCCATTCGTACACTGATAGTGCTGAGTCACACCCTCATGTGCACGCTCTCTAATTATCCTGTACCATAGCAACCGTAACTTAGCAATTGCTAAACCTCTTCCATTTGAGAGGTTTTGAAAAATCATTATTTTTCTCTATTTATCCTTTCAAACTCAGGAAAGTATGAAGTAAAACCAGCAGTGGCTTCATTATTATGAATTTATATCCAGCCCTCTCTCCATGAACCCTAACCCACAAAATCCCTTTTGTGTTATGCTGATTCATGATCTTTAGAGATGAAGTTAAATCATTAAAATGGACTTGACTGACTTGTAATTTCATGTAAGATGTAAAAAGTACATTGTTTCATGAAGGTTTAGGCTATTAAAATGTAGGAAGTGACTATCACCGATCAGCCATGACTTTATTACCACTGACAGGTGAAGTGAACAATGATTATGTGGTTACAATGGCACCTGTCAGTGGGGGGGATATATTAGACAGCAAGAGAACATTTTGTCCTCCAAGTTGATGTGTTGAAGCAGGAAAAATGGGCAAGTGTGAGGATGTGAGCGACTTTGACACGGGCCAAACTGTGATGGCTAGACGACTGGGTCAGAGCATCTCCAACACTGCAGCTCTTGTGATGTGTTCCTGGTCTGCAGTGGTCAGTACCAACCAAAAGTGGTCCAAGGAAGGAAAACCACTGAATCGGTGACATGTAGGCCAAGGCTCATTGATGCTCGTAGGGAGCAAAGGCTGGCCCGTGTTGTCCGATCCAACAGAAGAGCTATTGTAGCTCAAACTGCTGCAAAGGTTAATGCTGGTTCTGATGGAAAGGTGTCAGAACACACAGAGCATCACAGTTTGATGCATATTGGGCTGCATAGCTGCAGACCGGTCAGGGTGCCCATGCTGTCATCATACTATGACTGATCGGCGTATATCTGATGTCCTTTCTGCACAACCATGCAGCACTGTCTGGAAGAGAGCCACTATGGATTCTGGGCTCTCTGACAACTAGTGACACTCTCAGCTGATGTGTGTTATACCATGTTGACACAAAAAACTGTGAATCGCACAGGGTATTAGATGCTCATTCATACCAAAATTATGATAATAGGTGAATACAAAGATGTTGCGATTCATACAAGATCCTAGTTGTGTTTAGCTGTTGCCAACAGTACTGTCATGTTTGGATGTAATTTGATAATATTTCTTTATTCAGTCTGCTTTCAAAACTTTGTGCACCAATACCACAGTCCTGTTGTGGCATTACAGCCGAGAGAGCTGTGGTAGCTGGAAGTTGCTAATACTTTTACAATAGTGTATTTACTGTAGAGATGGGGATTTGTTTATTGATATTTATACAACTGGTATATAACCGCAGCCCAACCAAGGACTGTACAGATGTGGCTGTGTTTTTCCTGGTGCTTTTTATGCTTTAGTAAGTAGCTGCAATAAAATAGGAGCCACTCTCACTGTAGCACTGAAGTATTAGGCTCACACAGATAACACCAGCCCAGCTGCCCCAGCTGTGGTTGTTGATGGGCTGTTGCTTCCACTGCACAAGCCAATCATTGCTAACCTGGACAAGGCTCATTTACAAAGCGCTTATTTCTTTTTGATGTTGACTCTCACAACATTTTTTAAAAGTCTTGGCAGTTGAAAGCTCCCACCTCTAATTTATAATACCACAGTTGCTATCACTATTGTAACCCGTGGTCATGCTTTCATTAGGAATCCGAGAGGTTTCCTGTGACTTGTGTACAATGCTAGTTAGGTGTGGGCCTGTAGCCCTTCTGTAGATCAGGTAACTTGTGCTGACCAAGCCACCAGGAAGTGCGCCAGGCTTTGAGGCCAATTTGACATAGTGGCCAAACTCGCTAATTACAACTTCCGGGTCCATCACGTGATGCACACTGGCTCTAAAAGACTTTTCCCCATAGATCTCCATTGTGAAAAAAACATCTGTAAATCAGCGGATCAGTTTTCTTGAGGTACATCACTACGAACACTTTAATAGCCCTTATTTAAATCATTATGTCTTAAAAGTTGTAAGATTCACTAATAGCCAAATCCAGTTATAGAGTCACTGCCACTCATGTGAGTGAGTGGTTGGGAGACGGGGTTAAAGGAAACGCTAGTGCGCTTGCTCAATGGGCCGTACGGAAGCTCCATGTGGAAGAGCCGGGGGAATTTTACACCCAGAAGTCAAACTGTTTTGGCTTTGCGTGCCACTGAGCAACTTGCAGACAAATGAACGGTGCTAAATTAACTTTATTTCCAGTTCTCTTTATCCATCAGTGGTGCTGACCTGTTCACATTAACAACAACTAGATGTTTAAAACTAACCAGGATGGAAAGACGAAAGGTTAGCTCTGTAACAACTTTATATTTGGTTCATTTAGGTTCCCATGACCCAGTACACTGTGGCAGTAATACAGGCTCCTCTTGTTGGTTGTTATTTTTTGTCTTCTTGATTTATGACAGCAGGTCAACATGCACAACGTGTGTCTACATAATGGGAAAACATTAAACCTTTGCTTTTTCCATAGTTGTCTCAGGACGTAAAGAGTATCAGTCAGAAGAACTAGAAGAACGAGAATAGCGTACAGAGTGGAGGGTGGAGAGTAGAGAGAGGATGTTTACTGTATTAGAAGCAAAACTGGGCATAGAAATGCATTTGATGGAGGGGTAAACTAAACTGTTCTACCATCACAACTTCCAACAGCTTCAGCTTTCTCTGTTATTCATATAAGTTGAAAACACATGGAGGAAAAGCTGAAATTGAGTCCAGTGTGTGTTCATTTTAGTATGCTCAGCTTTACCAGGTTTAAAAACCCTTACACCCGTGGCAATAAGTAGTTTGCAGTTGTTTTTGTGCGGGCGGTTTGGTTTAGACTTCGTTCTACGTTCTGTAATGAAATGCACCACAGGAGACACATATTTTCAGGAAAACATGGTGCAGTTATTTGGTGCATACCAAATAATGCCATTGTTGATACCTGCTCAAACAGCTAATTAAAAGGAATAAACTCTCCAGAATTCAAGTAAACAGCCACTACAGTGCTCGATGTGAACATGCCCTTATGCCTTATGGCTTCGAGTATCACCGTGTCCATCTCAAGAGCTTCCTCTTGCTGAAGATCCCCTGAAAAATTCTCCTCTTTTCCTTCACTGTCTTATCTTGTTTGTTACTGCCCAGCCTCAGAACTCAACTGTGCCGGATACATCCTACACGCATATAGACACAGACTCGGCGCCAGTCACACAACACACACACGCACACTTTTCCTTTCCTGCCCTCGCCTAAGGGTTTGGTTTGATTCATGCCCTTTGTCAGAGTGGGTCTCAAAGAAATAATGGTGTGACTTCCCTGGGAGTGTGGCGCCTTCCTTAATTGGTGTCTTTTCTCGCATGTACATCACATTTGCCCTTGTTCACTAGAAATCACACATCAAAGGATCTAAAAACCTCTCCTGCAGTGTCAACTTGAAGTTCATACCACAGAGATCCTGAAAAGAGCTACACGTCAAAATTTTATCAGGGTAGGGAAAGTAGGAAGCAACAAAATCTGAGCCAGCATTAAATCTACAGTTCTACAGATCTAGTATACACATCCTTAAAGGTACTGTATGTAACTTTTTACATGCATTTTAAGTATTAATCACTGTATATTGCCTGTGTGTGAACAGACTGTAATGCAAATCAAACAGGCCTACAAATCATGCCCTGTAATGTCAAGATGCATTTTATCTCCAGTACTGTAGACATGTTTGTTACTGCTCATGCTCAATCTCCTATGTGTACTCTGTGGATTATATGTCACTGTAAAGTCGTTTCATTGCATTGCATATCATTGAATATTAATATGAATTTTTTTTTACTGCCAAAATGACACACATGCTTATAATTTACACATTTCTGCTTATGTTTCCCATGAAATGAATTTACCTGCTGGTTGACTTGTCTGTCTAGGTTAAAATTCTTGCTTTTCTCTCTCTCTCTCTCTCTCTCTCTCTCTCTCTCTCTCCATAAAGGACCTCAGCTACATGAGCAATGACAACAATGGGAGGAAGAAAAGCGAGAAGTCCTGAAAGTGTGTTTCACAGTACCATACTTTGTTTATTATAAATACCTTTTGAACAACAAAAAATTTAAAATAAGACACTGAATAAAAGTCTACTTCTATAAAACAAAGGAGCTTGTATAAAAAATTAAATTTAGCTTTTCTTTGAGGTAATGAATCACATGCAGGTACACTGAACACTTTTTAATTTCACCTAAATAGTGCTTCCTTCAGGGTATTTGTCTGTAATCTGCCACCTGGTTCCCAGGCGTCCCAGCTGACATCCACAAAAACCCCACGCAGATGGGTGACCAGCATCTGCAGTACTTCATCCCTGTTCTCTTGTGTCAGTTGTTGCAGTTCTGTCTGAAGATTGAGCAAGAACATCTGTTTAGAATGGCTAAATTCACATGTCAAGTGGGTGTGAACTTTTTACTCTTTTTTATATATTGTTATATTGATAAAGTAGTGGAAAAAACAGTGGGTGTGTTAAATGTTTTAATAGATCGAGAAATTAGATTTCACACATCAATAGTTGTTCAGAGCTTCTCTATAAACATATTCCACATCCTTTATAACCGTTTTCTTAAAAATGCTAAACAGGTCTTACCTAATTCTACCAACATGGAAATGATAAGTAAAGAACACTACTATATTTTCTTTACAATTTGCTACATGGCTACAATCATGAATAAATGAGCCCAGTTAAAGCTGTTGTTTTGTTTTTCACCAATCCACACATCAGACATGGTTAATTAGAATTAGTCATATTAAAAATGATGTCATGTGACCACCCTAAACTGTGAAATGACATCCAAACATTTTTGTAGGAAGACAAGTAAATTTAAGGAAACCATTAATTAGATAATTACAATGAAGTAAAGTGAAGTTGCGAGCAAAAATGAATGGTCATGTTTTTATCCACTCAGGCGTGAGTGGATAAACACTGCTGTATTTGGCACATCGGTGCGGGTTAATGTACTCTCTGAGGTCCTACTTCCTATCCCTTTGCACCTCCCTGGCTAGCATGAGCACTCTGTATCACACATGGTGTAGGCTTGTGTGCAGGAATGTGCTCAGAGAAGGAAACACGGTCGCAACAAACTGCTCTGATGGATCTTTCTAAATGGCAGTAACTCAGTAACTATGGTCATGCTGGCTCATTTACTGGTTCTCCCAAAGGATGACAAGACCCCCCCCCACACACCCATACACACCCACACACACACACACACACACACACACAGTCAGAATGATAGAAGTGGCTGTTTAATAGCTGGTTGTTTTAGAGAGAAAGGGGGCAGGGAGCCATTAGAATAGCCCTGCACCTGCCCGTTCTGCAGCACTATAATCTCATTCTGCTGTGCACTCAAACGCCCAGGTTGGAGTCACCGGGTAGCTGGTCTCATCTGTGCATTGATCACTCTGTTTTGGATCCCCTTTCATCCATAAATAATGTAGTCATCTGCATAGTGTACTCCCTCTGAACTCCCCCCCCCCCGTACATCCCTACAAGGCATGTCACACCTGTCTATGATAATTTTATGGATGCCACTCTCACTCTCTTTCTCTCTCTCTCTCTCTCTCTCTCTCTCTCTCTCTGTGTGGCAGATGATTGCACGTTTCGGGTAAACCCACTGATAAGGACTCTTTCTCCCCAGTCCCTCTGCGTCTGAAATTCCCTCACACCGACCGCATGAGATCACTAGCACTGCATCGTCATGGGATCACTAGCACTGCATCAAAGGGCTGAAGCACAAAGGCCACTGCTGATAGCCAGCTCCACTAGAATTGTCTCTCTTGCCCAAGTAACATGTTCTCTCTCCCTCTCTCTCTCTCACTCTCTCACTCTCCCCCTCATTATCAATGCTTGGTTGGGTGTCTTACCCAGTGTACTGTAAATGCTTTCAATAGCAATCTGGGAGGGCTGAGACTGTTGTGATTTCCATTCTGTTGCACATTTCTCTCTGCTGGTCTCCAGAGAGAGTCGGGGGGATTGCCGGGGCTCCCCTGAGGTTGGACACCAAGCCCCAGGCAGTGTGAACAGATTAAGATGGAAATTTTTTTCCCAACTAGATCAAATCCATACTGTTGTTTGTGTGCCACGCGGGCAGGATGGGCGATTGGTTTGCCATCTTGCAGCACATTGCAAATAACTGTAAATATAAATGCTGTCATTCACAATGTGTGTTCACATTGAGAATTGAGATGTTATATAATGGTGAAGTGCAGTGTGTTCTTTTCTTCTTCTTAAGCTGGCACCCCTTCACATTAAAGTATGCAAATGATGCAGGAGTTGCGGAGCTGACATGGCTACTCAGAGATGTTGCAGCTTTTCTCTGTAACGAAAGCTGTGGTGAGCCTTTCCAAAGCACCTGGCAAATGTGGAACACCACGGTTTGTTTTATTCCTTCAGACGGCTTACACTTGTATTCCAATTTGATCTGGTTCTTAGTCTTTTCACAAGCCAAAGAACTGTGTGAATATTGCATCAAAAAGGAGGATTTATCCTTTAATCTTTCCCTTCATTGCAGCACCACTTGACATATGCCATTTCCCATTATGTGGCTTTGTTCTCAGGATTTGGGGCAGGGTCCTTTCTAATTAAATGCGATGTCTTAAGTAAGAAAGAAAGAAGAAGAGGAATGAATGAAGCAATAAGGATAGCTTGGAGTCACGTGTTTGTATCAGCAAGTATGGATTCTGTTACTATTTAACTCACCGTCAGCGTACATGTTTTTGCCAGGAAAGAAATTAGAATATTTCCCCACAAAAACTGGATGGGTCTGAATTGCCAGTATTAAACACAGTATGACCCGACTAGATATCTCTAATCTCCTAACACTTCTCCTGCTAGTACCACCATTTCTTTTGCTCTCGAGAGCATCTCTGTTAGAATGCCGCTGCATACTGCAAACTTATAAATTATTCTGTCGAGGTTTTGAAGACACGCTTGGCTAAATGGCTGCCAATAAACAAGACTCTGCGGAGCCAAATCACACTCGCAATCATCCTGCTGCTGTCACAGTGCTTGAAGACAGGTATGAATCTGTGTAGCATTCGCTTCCCCACAGAGCTGAAAACTAGCGAGAAAGAAACAACTGTAAATGCCAGGGGTGCTTTCTAACAACCGAATCTGTGGATGAAGTGTGGCGCCCACTGTGGAAACATTTCAGGCTTACAAGTGGCTTTATGCTGTTATTGTTTTTATTCTTTTGTCACAGAAATACATGAGACATGAATACACAAAAGCATGACATGTCATTAATAATATATATATCCTATTCTGACATGTTTATGCACGCTGGTGGTAAATTACATTTTCTTTCAGGATTGTTTCCAATGTGCCACTCACACATTGGCCTCGTCTTTGAGGTTTGTAGCATTAAGCTTTATAGACACCACTAATGCTGGCTGACACACAGCACCTAAACCTTCAAAAAGGCTCATTTGCAGTATTTTGCTTCTAAAATAGTTTAATCAAAGGGTCAGGTCAAGCCTCGTGGTAGCTGGCCCTGCAGATAGTTTCTGTTTTATGTGCCTCTGAAAGTTCAATTCAAAATACTTTGAATTTTCCTCCCTCAGTTTGAGACAAAGCAAAACAAACAATTCTTTCACATGCATGAAAGCAATCTAAAATACACAGTATGATAATGTAAAGTATAACGTTGAAATACATAATGGTTAATGTCCAATAATGTCCAACACTATGCACAAGCGAAGCTGTCTAATGGCATCTGGAATAACACCAAACTTTCTTGTTTCACTTACAGACATTTGTTGGGGACATTGATAATTTAATATATATATCATATATATATATATACTGTATATATTTATTTGTGAGGACCTGTGTTGAGCTGTGCAAGGGATCTCTGTGTTTTTCCAGTAAAGCACTTTGCAATTGGTTCTTGTCCTTTTGACAAAGGGATGTAAATCAGCAAATAAATGAAAAAGTCTAGGAACTTTTAATAAAGCGGTATAAAGTGTTGTCAATATTCTCCAATCTACTCCAAAGGAGTTTCATTTATCTAGGCAGTAGAGATGCTGCACATCTAAATCTAAAAATGATCTACAGTCGTTCAGATTGTAGTGCATTTATGATGACTGTCTGAACACTGTTGGTGAGAAAAAATATTAATGGAATAATAATCTGATGAGCTTATGATCTAAAGGGAAAGGGCAAATAAGCTTGTGCATGAGGTTGCGTTGTATTAAAGTTGTACTGCCACCCCTATACAATGGACCTTTCATTTTCATTTTGTGCGAGTGAAAAATGAATAGACTACGTTTGAAAATCACCAAAGCATATTCTGAATATTTGATAAGAAAAAAATGAAAAAATGTTCCTCCTGAGAGGCTGTGTTCAACATTTGTCTCCACCACTTTGGCAACCCTTTCCCTAAAGTCTGTTTGTTAGGCTGGTGCAAGCAGGGTAACAGGAACACGGGGAATAGGACCCACTCCTGAGGCAGAGCTGGTGCAGTTTATTTGTGAAAATCAAAGTACAAAAGGCTTATAGGGTAGCAAGTCAGGCAAGGGTCAATAGCAGAAGACAGCAGCCCAACACAGGCAAAGAAATCCAAGAGGAGCCGGCAAGAATACAAAATTCAATAATCAGACAAAATAGCAAAAAACAAAAACAAAAACCAGACATGAGATGTAACAGAACGATTTGGAACAAAGGAAGTGAACTGGTACTTGTACATAGAGTGGAGGCTTATTAGGGAATGAGGTGCAGGTGGGGAAGCTCAGGTGACTACAGGGCTGATGAGCCGTGGCAACAGGTGGGGACTGGGTGGGGCAGAAAGGCGATGAGGAAAGGAGGGTAAGTCCGAGGACATCTGGTGGACAGCTGGAGGATGGCAGGAAACGCACGTTGCCAACGTGGAACGGGTTCTGGCCCATTTCGCCCACCAAATGTTGGAACCACATTTTGACCAAAATTCAAACTGGTTCGTAACGTGAAACGTTGGTTCCCAGCTGGAACCTGAAGTCGGACCGTGACGACATCAGTGGGCGGTGTCATGTTCTACAGGCTGGAAAGAGAAGATGGAGAAGGAAGCTACGGTCTGTGGTCTACTATGTTAATATTCTTCTACGTCTTCTTATCGTTCATGGTTGGTCCATACTTGTTTTTTGGATATAAACCAAAATCTGTAGTAACGGAACTAAAGCTCGTAGGTAATTACTGCGATCCGCCATTTTCCTCTACTGTTTACTTCCGTTGTGCATTGATGACGCATCCTTGATTACAACGGTTCCCCTCAACATTGGTGGAAACGCGGGCGGGTCCGCACGAAGGTTCCGAGAATCCTGAACAGAATGTGGCGGCTAGAAAAAGTGGAACTGTGGATCAGATCGTGACACTATTACAAGCACAGTTTTACATATAGCCACAATAGAAAATCAACATTTACTTGTTACACCCGGAAATGTTCATTTTTTTATCACTGAAATATGTTTATGATTAAACTCATTGTGATGATTACCATGGCGACGAGGAGCTGCTGTGTTAGCAGCAGAACTCGTCGTGCTTCCAGCCACAACATAAACATTATGGGAAAGTGCAATACGCGAGATTAAAATACAGGGATTTTTGCTACGGCTACACAAATATCAAAGAGGAAAGGATGTAATTGCCGCGGGATAAATTGTGCTTAATAGTGTAAAAACCATTAAAATGAATTGAGCAGCCAAATGTTACTACATCCTCCTCATGCATGCTTGCAGCTATGGAGAATCCTACTGCAACTGGGAATGGCGTTGTCCTTTGTCTCACAGCCCCAAATGTGTGGATGTCGTATTCATCACATTACTCTTCTTTATTAGAGCCTGTGATATTAATTTTGTGAAATGCACTTTCGCCTGTATGTGACTGCAGAGGTGGTAGATTATGGTAGGCAGCAAATGGCACGCTGCAATGTTTTACTGTGATCATGTTAAACACCAACAATCAGCAACAGCAGAGCAATCAGCAGCTATTAAATGGATGCGGAGTTGCATAAAGAGCTGATCATTTACATGATCAGGCTATCCCACAATTTATCTTTGAAGGCAGGAGGTGCTTGCCCTTTTATACTATGAGCGATCTGAGCAATGCAAAGCCATGCATGACAAAACCATTTTAAGTGGCAGTGCAGCTTCCTGTTAAAAACAAAAATATTGCAAACGGAAATTTGACCTTAAATTACACTGAAAGCCAACGAGGAGACAACTTCGGAGTCAGATTTCAGGAGCACGTCACAGTCACAGAAAGCTTCATTCCAATGTTTCCAATTATATCTCATCTCAGTTTGCTGGACAGTAGGTGTGGGCCAATATGAAATGGGCCACTGTATCTATGTGGTCTGAGATTGTTAGCTGACCCAGTATTCAGCCAGGGCTTCATGCTTCACAGAGTCTCTCTGCAATCTACTCCACTATAGCATCCAAGAAATAAGGGATGAGAGGGCGCTGCATTGATACATTTTGTCTTTGCTCAGAGCGTTGTCTTTCTCATGCAATCAAAAAAAGCTGGGGCGCAGCAGCCCAAGTGTCCTGCAAAGAAAAGAGTTATGAACCCTCGCAAAGCCATTGGGGTTTTATAGGCTATTCCCTGGGAAGCAGCAATTATTCCATTGTAATGAATGCATGCATAACAGTGGCGTGGCGTACCAAGTGACCATCTTCCAGATTATGAACACATCTGATGCTGATGGCAAACACTTAAATCTCTCTAAAAATGATTGTACGCACTGCTGTGGCCCTGCTGTAGTTGTTGCCCTACCTTGTGATATCTGAGAGATAAAGGCGAAATGCCACAAATGGACTGAAATGACAAAGATAAAAATGTCAGCTCCGATGAAACATCCTACAGTCATAAAGATGATGTGTATTCGTCAATGACATGGCAGAAATTGGCGTGCTGTGCAGTGACTACGACCACAACAAATCTGCATGTTCTGTCCCCAGAGGCTTCTATCTTAACTCAACAAGTGGGTAACGTGGATCCAGCCAAATATAAATCATATTGGTTTAAATTGAGCAATGATCTAATTTTTGAAGCGCTGAGGGACACGAGAAGAGCGGAAAACACTGATCCTACAAAATGCAATTCTGTGACTTCTCCTGTCACATCTTGTTGCTTTGTCAATTTAGAGCTAACACTGCAGCCTTGGGGCCTCAGCGTGAAGACGTGGTGTGTCGATGTACTAGCCCCGGTTGCCTTAACCGCTGGAGCATGCAAGAGTCCACTCCGCATCTCTTACAATATACAGTTAGTTCAAAAGGTCGGGCATGGAAGGATTCAGCACCTTTCTAAGCTAAATGGGTTTAGAATTAATTACCATGATTCCCTGGAAGTAAAATGTTTACAAAACCTCAATAAACTGAATCCACATTCAGGGAGGGGTCTTCTTTTTGAGAATTGTGCCATCGCGGTCGCTCAACCTGAGACATGTGCGTAGTTGTCAGTGTGTGAGAATACGGTGTTTAGCAGCTGCCAAGTTGCACTTTGCGGAACCAATTGTGTCTCTAGGCAGAGCGGGATCTCTACGTTTGTGTATGACCATTTTACTGCAGTGTTGCTGATATTGAAGCTGTTACCAGCTAACATACAGATCAAAACCAGCCAATTGAATCCAGGTGGTATGGAATTATGATCACAAATTAGCTTGGGTATTTATGATCTCAGCTTAAACTGCTGAACTATCAGTATTTGTTTTGATAGAGGGGAGACTTTCTTTTTCTGCCGCTGCAGAAATGTCCTCATCAGTTTTATTTCAACTGACTATGATAGAGTACACAGTGTCTTCACACCAAAACTGACAAAATGCAGTACACCTAAAGATGTCACTTAAGTCGCTTTTCTTTTTGAGTGTGCTGATGATGGACACTATTGTCTCACAGTGTTATTCTCAAAGGAAATGGAGGTGCCGCGTGCAGTTAGAAAGAAATATAATGAATAGATGACAGTGATAAGACAACTCGTAAGAACATCTCTGGAAAAAACAAAAGCTGTGGAAAGTATTTTGCTTTCACCTTGTTAAGTTTAATTGGCAGCAGCATTTGCTAGTGTTGGAATATACAAATGTGTTGCATTGTTGCATCTCACTGAAACATCTATGCACTTTGGGACTGTTTTGTTCTCTGTTTGCCCTCTAAACCTGCAAAAGCTTGTAACCCAGAGTGCAAAAGCTACTATTTGATTCATCGTAAAATATACAGTGAAATGGTTTCTGGCGGTTTTTAAGCAGATACAGTGTACTGAAGAGCAACTTAAAATCAAATTTTAAAAAGATGACTATGAACCTTGACTTGATTTCTTTTTTTGGGGGGGGCATTCTAGAAGACAGAAACGCCGGATTTTCTCTGAAAAAAGGAAAACTTGCTGTAATAAACAATACAGAATGGGACCAGGATCAATAGATAGTGTAACAAAGTGACTGTACATATGTAATTTACTAACTCAGAAAGATGTCAAGTCACTCTTTTTTTTTTTTTTAAGTGTTTACATTTTGTGCGATTTTAGAACAAATCGTAATGGTTCAGTAACACGTCTTGTCCTTTGTAGTGAAATAAGTCATGCAGTTTTGTCTCGGTTGTCTGTATCTCCTCTGCTTCCACCTGTACGTGTGTCTTATTTAGCTGCTACTTAATATGTGAAGTGAATAGGAGGTGCGGCTCCTCATGGCAGATTAACATGATAAAAGATGGTTACTGTGATAGTCTATACCTGTGGCGGCGTGATATCCAGTAATGCCCAAGTGAGTTTGCACAAGCTCCAGGCTCGATGTCACAAAGTGCCTCCACAGGATTCGGCGGCGGGGCACTGAATAGGTTTCTATTTAATATTGACTGTGACATTTCAACCTTTGTGATGAATTTCCCAGATTAACATGACTTGCCGTCTGTGTTTGCGTTTTGGTCGGGGGCTCAACAAGTGCACAGGAAGAGTTCAATACCGAGGAGAAATAATCTGCTTAGAAATGGCGGGAGAAGAGCGTCAGCCATCATTTCCACTGTGCTCGGTGGAGTTGCCTGTGGCCTTAACAACATGACATGCTCACCAGGCGAGGTGTATGACCCATCCCGCCCCCCCCCCAAACACACACACTGTACATATCCCGTCATGCAAAGGCTTATCCTCATAAGTGTTATCTTTCCTGAAGCCCTTAGAGTATGTAATCACGACCGCTCTGTGTGGAGACCTGAGTGCAGTTTATTCTGCTGAGCTGTACTCTTAGATAGCACTCCACGACACTCCACGACACTCCTCTACACGCAGGCCACATGCCTCGCATGCCGACATTAAGTCCTCACTTCAAACGGATGGCGCCCGTCAGATGGAGAACGCAACACGCTGCTGCCGACACACACGGATAACATCGGGCTGTCAAACTTTATGTAATAGAATCACAGCTCCCGTGGCTCTGACTGTAAATGGGCTATATTGTCTGATTGCTGCCTCAGAGGAGAGATTCTCCAGTGGGTGAGTATTCGTACAGCAGCAGGAGGGGTCTCAGATCCCTGGAGGATGGGCAGAGCCTAGCCATGCCTACAGATTGGATCCCTCTGGGAGGCAGAGAGGCTGGGAAACCTCTCAGGGGAGGGTTGGACACGGGGGTCACATCCCGTACAGACATTGTTTTTGCGCACAATTGTTTTTTTTTCTTTCTACTTTCCAGAGAACTTGGATGTCGTCTCCGTCTCTCTCTCTCTGCCTTAAGTCTGCATGCTAAATTGGTTGCTCCTTGGTGACTGTGACATTTGAGCTTCTAATTATTATGTTCTCTCATGCACTGTTCCTCCACCGGCTCTAAATCTCTCGTTGAACATCTCAGGTCAGGAGCGTGCCTTTTCTCAGAGTAAGAAAAAATTGCGAGTCTATTATGAATCAGAATGCAGCCTAGTAAATCCTGAACATGTTATTAACTGCCCATTGTATCGTCAGAAATGTAATTTGGAATCTTGGATCTTTAATTTTCACTTTAGACTTTTATTCATTTGAGTCTAAAAGTGTTACCTTTTAATTTAGACATGACAATTTTGTGCCGGAAATTACGTTTTCTTTATCTTTTAACCTGACAGTGCTCAAGCCTACATCTGAATAAAAGTTGTATGGGGAATTCAGTAATTGCCAGCAGTATACCTCACTCTGAGCCCTACAGTTTGCCTGCCATGCGAGTAGAGAAAACATGAGGGGAGAGAAATGTACACATAAAATTCCCTCCGGAGAGCTCTTTACCTACAGAAGCATCTGTGGTCATGTCAGAGGAGCAGAAAACAGGTCTGTGCTATTCAGCTGTAAAAAATTTTTCAATCATAGCTTTAATCTTGTTTTCATTCGGAGGCCACCACATCTGAAACTAGCTCTATTAGACAAGGGATGCAATTCGATCGAGGAGTCTCCCTGTCAGGCCATAACTCTGCTTTCCTCCGAAGCGACGTCTTCAATCACCGACGTCCATCTGTTCAATTGTCCTGCATCGTAAGATGTTCTCCTTCGACCCTGTAATCATTACCCACTTTCAGTGCAGATTCTGTGTGTACCTGTTTGACCCAGTGTTGCTGTCTGACCGCAGGAAATTACTGTACCGCACCCTGCCACACAGTCCCCAGTGGGACATATCCACTTCTTTCAAATGTAAGCTGATTTTCTTTTTTCATCTTCAAAGGATGCTAATTTGAAATTCAAATTCTGCACAGACACGTTTCACTGCACGCAATAAAGGGCTTGCTTCAAAATATTCTATTCCAAATAACTAACTACAGAAACCATGTTTATTTAATAACTTCAGACACCTCATTTAGGGGTGAGTAGTGAGAGGTGTGCAGGACAAATTCATTACATGCAGTCTTGCCAGCATTTTCATGAGCATATCACATATGCAAGAGCTTTCCCTTTGTGCACATTATGTAGAGCATTCTTTAAGATCTTCAGGATTAGGACAATGTGACACAATCGGGAGAATGAGAGACACCGTGCTTCTTTCATTAATGGGTTAATGCATCTTCCCTCTACTTTTTCAGTGGCATTGCTTTTAAATACTGAGCATATTCAGGACTGGAAAATGTAATGTAAGATACTTATTCAGATAAATATAGAGTATTTTTTTAAAAAGTTAACCTTTATTTAATGTTCTGTTTTAATATTTGTAGGATATTTGTTTGTCACGATCGAATCAAATCAGAAAATGCCCCAAATAAAAGTAGTAGTTGAACATGCAATATTCAGTAAATAATAATGACACATTTATAAACAGACTGTAGGAGGTAGAAACTGACCGTAAACACAAAATGATACTGCATCATTTAAATTATGCTCAAATGAAATTGCAAAGGATATGGATTCCTGCAGCTTGCAGTATGTCAAGACTGGGTAAGGTGTTAGCTTCTTGGCCAGCACTCGTGTGTGTGTGTGTGTGTGTGGGAGTCCACCTGAGTGGGGATTCTGGCACTGGTCAATGAATTTCCAGCTTGGTTGCTGCAAGTTGCACAAAAGTGCACGTGTGTGGGGCTGGATATTGTTCTACACTGTGGAGGGGATCATCACTTCAACATGGTTGCTTAAAAAAGCACCCATTGTATTTTGCGTAATGACCTTCAAACCCTGATCTTCGGATCATGGGGCTCCATGAACATTGGCTGGTTGGTTGACTGATCAGTTTAAACCACTTTGGTCACGAGTAGTGGAAACATCACTACTGGCTCTAGGGGCCATGAAGAGGGCTTTGGAGGTTAATGCCTTTTTTTTTTGTGGAAGATTGGTTAATGATAGATGATAAAAGCTCCAGAGGGGGAAAAGTCAGCTGTTCTCTTGCAGTCATTTCTCTCAATGTTTGACCTACATTCCACGTTACCCATGGGCCAACTTTAATTGTACAGTTTGCATAATATCAACATATGCCATTCCCACAAAATATGACATGACAGGATTAGTACACTACACACACATTATAAGAATAAAAATACATCGATTAACTTGACTGTTCCTACTTAATGGTCCATTGCAATTTACAGCCTCTGACTTTAATGTGATTGGCCATGATTGTCACAGCCTCTAACCCACCCACCTATAATGTATGATAATGCATTCTTTCTGATCCCACCTTGTGCACAAGTGCGTTTGGAATGCTGCTGACGCGCTGGGCAGGGCACTCTTGACTGTGATCTGGCCTCTGGGTTCATGAAAATAGAGGCCTCTGTGTCCTCTACTATCGACTTGTGGACGGAAGGAGAAACAACTGCTCTTCACGTAGAAACTACTGACAGCTGATGATTCTCAGGCTAGACAGGACGAATATGTACACCGATCAGCCATAACATTATGACAGCATGGGCACCCTGGGCGGTCTGAGGCTTCACGGCCCCATATGCAACAAACTGCGATATACTGTGTTCTGACACACTGTGTGTTTTTCAGCAGTTTGAGCTACAGTAGCTCTTCTGTTGGATTGGACCCCACGGGCCAGCCTTCGCTCCCCGTAAGCATCAGTGAGCCTTGGCTGCCCATGATCCTGTCACCGGTTTTCCTTCCTTGAACCACTTTTGGTAGGTACTGATGCTCTGTGGAGATGCTCTGACCAAGTTGTCTAGACATCACAGTTTGGCCCTTGTCAAAGTCGCTCACATCCTCACGCTTGCCCATTTTTCCTGCTTCAACACATCAACTTGGAGAACAAAATGTTCTCTGCTGCCTAATATATCCCCCCCCCCCCCCCACTGACAGGTGCCATTGTAACGAGATAATCAATGTTCTTCACTTCACCTATCAGTGGTCATATGAAACATGATCTGAAATATGATGCATTATTAACTTGTTAAAAAAAAAGACAAAGTGGTAATCAGCCTATGCATGTTAAGTATGTATGTTTAAGATTTTTTCGAGTGAGTCAGCAGCAGCTGAGCTTGTTGCAGATTTAAATATCTATGATATATAACATCATATATTTATCCTTTATGTTTATCCTGCTGTGATATTATTTCCACACGTGTTTCATATTTAACTAAAGAAAATCTACTACCTCTGTCAGTTGTTTCTAAACATTAATACGCATGAGCAAGCTGTCTCACGCAGCAAATCAAAGAGTTTAATTATATATTATTACTTTATACTCAACCGTAATGTGCCTTTAAATTATACATCTATTGACACAGTTTGCATTGAAAAATGATTTAGACGGGTCACATGTCACAGAAGGGTGAGAAATATGATTAAAGCACTCAGATGTTTTATAGGTGTCAATCAGAAATCAAACCGTGGTCGCTTGTCTGAAAGAATATAATCAACTAAGTGGTGGCCCACCAAGGAATTGCATATAGCAGCCCAACAAAGTGTTTCAGTGGTCTTCCTTATTACCTTCCTTCCTTATTACATAAATACATGAATTATCAAATTTAATCAGTGTGCCGTAGACATCTAAATGTGATTTGCGTGGTCAGATCATGCATAAAGAATGACATACATGAACATAATGTACAGCATCCGTGTGCTATGAAACGGAGTCACTTGTTTCCAAGACTTCCATACTAACCAGAACCCTCAGATGGAGCATACATGAATCATTGCAATTTACAGTTTACAGCATAACTTGACATATTTGATGTTTCCCCAAACATTTCCCCAAACTAAGGCCTGTGCCTTAAAACACATTCATAACCCAAATCCCTGATAATGAAGCAAACCTTTTTAAAAGTACATCAGCTATGTTGGTTCTACTGCCCTCTACAATGGGCCTTTTTTTCACAGAGGGCATTTTGACATGTCACAGTAGAAAAAGCACAGGTGTAAATAATAAAATAATTTATTTATGAATGAATTCAATTTTGCTGCTCCAGTTTCACAGTACTCGTATTGTGCATTCTGGCTCACTGTCACGGCTTACTGGGACTCTGTAACAGACAATAGAACAGAGCCACTGTTAATGTAATCTGTAATAACTGTGCTTTTCCTACTATAACAAGTCAACACGTCTGCTGTGAAAAAGGCCTATCTTCAAAGGTCCATGTTGGTTTTTTCAAATTCAAATTCACATGGCATATGTTCAGTTACCATGGAACTAACTATGGCTAGGCATTAAAGGACACAAAACAAAAGTGCAACTTACTAAATTTTTCATGGCGCCAGTATATCAAGAAGTCTTAAGCATTATTAAAAACAGCACTGCAGGGTCTTGCAGGCAAAGGCCTCTACAGGCTTAAGAGAGTGAAGCAAGATCCTTGACACCATGACACCAACACGACACAAAGACGTGATTTTAGATTCATGTAACAAGGTGGGCCGCTGCACTAGCCCCCTTCCAAGCCTTCCTGATCTTACACAGCAGCACAATAAGCAGGCCAACAACAAAAGGAGTGAGTCCATCATAAATCTTCCTGTATGTGGTGCGTTGGGCTGGTCTTGTCAACTACTGGTCATAGTTCCCTACTTTTCAGGGTCACAAGTTGTAACTGGTTATCAGCAACACGCTTTTCTTTTTAAATGTGTAGTGGTGTACCAGTACTTTTATTTTGAGATTGTAAAACAGTTTTAGTTTTTTACCTAATTCAGATCGGCCTGGAAGGAACAAAAAAGGGGAATAACCTAGCGACTAACCCAAAGGCAAGGTTTTTTAAAAGTAATAATAGTTACATACTCACATTAACAAAACATTTTCATTAACAAACATTTCTATTTGGCCTGAGAAATACAACACTGGCCATAAATTATATTAAATCATAATCTGTCTGAATCTATGTTCCAAAAAATAATACCTTGTAAAATGCAGACTAAGATGTTTTAATACTTTTCAAGGGTATTAATTTTTAGCTACACTTATTTAATACATTTTGCTTTTGCCAGGACACTCCATTGACATTGGTTTCTGCCACACCTCAGCGTTTGGGAGAAGTATTATTTCCGCCGTTTACAATTAGCTGTTGCTGTGGGGTATCTACTCCGCCCATGTTCACCTGCCTAGCATCAGGCTCATTAGGTCATTCACACCTGCCTGCCGTCAGTCATCAGCCACCTGTTATCTACCCCGGCTCTGCATCCATTCCTTTGTCAGATCGTTTTGTCTACGCTCCGTGACTAGACTTGCCCTTCGTACCCCCGGAAGATTCTTGTCAGCCTGCCTGCTTCTCTCCGCCTCGGTCACGGCCGACCTCGTTCCCTTCCCCGGCTCGATCCTCATCAATACCAGCTTCATTAATAAAATTGGTAAACCGTACCTGCTGTCTGTATCTGCGCCTGGGTCCTCCCGAACCCACCTCATAACAGTTGCAATAAAACAAAAATCCAGATTAATGAATTGTATCTCCATCAAAGATTTTTCATAGACAAGATAAAGAGGTGGAATTGCTACTACTTTCTCTTATAATTTCACCAGCTCAAACTGCTGTGTTTGTGACTTTTTAGCCGCTTATTACTTAAGTGTGGTCATTAGTGTATATAAGAACCAGTGACGCTGATATGGATGTAACTACTTCCTGGTATCGTCCTGTTCATGAACCCACACTTAGAATGTCTGTAATAGGATGATGGAAGATGCAATAGGTGTTGTGATGAGCAAGATGGAGATCTTGTGTTCTTGACCCTACTCCAGCCAGGCTGTTTAAAGCCGGCTTCTAGTGCCTCTCCGAGTTCAGGCCTCTTCCCCAAAGCTTTCAGCCTGCTTAAGAAATAGTAACACAAACAGAGCCATCTCTAACCCTCCTGTTCTTGGTAACTCTTTTTGGAAAATAGTTTTAAACCAACTACATATTCACCTGGATTCAGAAATGGCGTGTTAGGGAAGTCAGGTTACAAACAAAGCATGATAGCTATTCCCGGTGTTTCCTACAATAGTGCTGGCGAGGCTGTCCTTGTATTGAATGCCTTTATCATTTCAACCTTTCTGGCAAGTGTTTGTGTCTTCGTCTATATGTGACGATAAAGCTTTATAAACATGTATATCATGGTACAGAATGTGAGTGTGGACACAGTGGTGTTAATACAGGAATAGAAAAGATCCATCATGCTATATTACTTCAGTTTGTCTTGAAAGAAGCAAAGTGCTGTGTTTTTTCAATATTTCACCATTACTGTAGCATCCAGTCCCCCTCTGGGACTCCTGTCTTTAGGCCTCTGATTATAGCTTGGCTTAAATACAGCACTCCATGGTTCATAAGAATGAAATAATTTTGGCTCAAGCTGAATTTAATCTTTTTATTGAAGTAAAGTCCCTACAAAAATATCCCTCTCTCCCACTGTCTTGGTTTTGTGCTCATGTCAGTGTCTCTAACAGTCATCATATATTCTAGTCATCATATATTCTAGACACGCACAACCCATTCCATAAAATCTGCAGTTTGATATATGTAGTGTGGAAATAGCTGAGAGACAGATTGACCATGCATTGGCCTAGACCTCGATTGTGCAAACGAGTGGACAATACAGATGAGTTGGCTAGATGAGGCCTTTTTGTTTTATGCTCATATTTTTGCTAGATTCTTGGTAGTCCATGAGTCATCAACACTAGATCAGATTAGCTGCTGTATGAAGCGGTGATATTTGCAATGCCACCAACTAATAAAGTGCGTGTGCTTTTAAACATAGGCAGCCGTAGCATGTTCTCTATCTGGTCAGAAATGCGTAATTTATTTTCATACCGATTCATATGGAATTCTTGGCATTGGCTTGTCTGAGCCACATTTCCCAAAGCTACATTTTATTGTGATACTCAGTCAAATTAGCTTTGAATTCCAGTGATCATCAGACTCATTTAAATGTGTTTATATTTCAATCGATTTCTCCGTGCCTCAGTAAAAAGGGCTGCGGCACAGTCTTATGTTATGTGCAGCCAATATTCCATCCCTCTGAAATTTGACCAGCCTTCAATATTAGGAAACTGTTCCACACAAGCCCTGGCACATAATTTACTTTTACTTGTTACTTCTTGAGTAATTAATAGCACAGTATTTTATGTAGCCCATGTTAGTTTGCCATTGTAATTTAATGGCCAGCCCAATGAAAGTCCTCTACGCTTTGAGATACTATTAAAAATAAAATCTCATGATAGATTTATATGCTTAGTGCAAATAATAAATCTAAAGCAGATATGTAATTCAATAACTTGGGATTAGATTAAGAGAAATGCATCTTAGAGATTCAATTTAGGACTTATGAGGCTTGAATTATGAAAGACGATTACTGTCTGCCTTCTGCCATGACTGCATGAGAACTGAAACTGAGAGGAGCATTTTATCAAAACCCATGACAGTTAATATAAGCCACTGTATAAACTGTGGTTAAGATAACTATTAGGGGAGATGAGCATTTTGGGGACTTAAAGACTTAAAATCTGATTGAGGTCAGCTTCATAGGGTACATAATTTCATCAGCGACGCAATTGCAGAACAGTTGCAGCTGTTCTGTAGTGATTAGCGTGACACATCATGTGGTGTGTACAAAGTGCTACCAGGCTAACAGCTGAGTCAAAAGTACAGGCCAGACCCTCCTAATGGGATTTTCAGTGGAAGACGTTTCTCTGACTTTTTGGATTCCTGCTCCTGTCTCATGGGTGTAAGTGAAAAGCAAAATATCCTCTCTTAAAAGTCTTAACAGAAAGTGATTTGCATTGTATTATTCAAATTGCAGTTAAGTGCATAATATGCTGTAATTACACAGTACAGTACTGAGTGTGTTTTGAATTCATGCATTTCATTTTTCAGGTTGACTAACACAGAATTAATCACAAAATGAATACCGGAAGGTGGCTATTGTACAGATGTAAAATTGTTCTCGGTGCTGTTGCACTTTACTGGGTTGGGCATATGTGCATGCACATACACCTCTGCTGCTGCCTGTTTGTCAGTCTGTCTGTGTGTAGCGTATACACAAGGGAAAACCTCTTGTTTGTGTGAGAGACCCTGGTCAAGTAGCATTTGCAAATGAATTCTAAGCACTTGTTTGAATGAAAACCTGATGGACATTGTTTGTCTACAGGGCATTAGGAAAGTACTTGATTTTCAATGATCTACCTTTCAGTGAACTATGGTCTTAATTGCCTTAATATGGTAATACCCATTCATTTGTTATGCTAAGCAGGTTAAAATAAATGGTAAATGACCATAATACGACCATAATATACCTGTAAGTGATGCGAGTTTGATAGGGATGCTGCTCAAATTCAACGAGTCAGTTATTACTTACTGTGCACTTAGACCAGAAAACAGCCCCGGGCAAGAAAAAACACAAGGGGCTGCGTTGGTGGGGGCGTGTAGTTTCAGTGAGATGATGAAATACGGTCCAGGAGAGCTGGTTTGAGTGTTAGATTCATGGCTTATCACTGCACAGCATTCTAGTATGCCATATATTGAGGATTTTGTCACAGCAACAACCGTTTCATCTTCTGTTGCAACAATTGGCAGGTGAACTGTGTGATTAAGCCATTCATGCTACACTGTAAGCTACTAGAAGTGCGTGCCTGCATGTGTATGTTGCATTGACCAACGCATCACCTTGCAGATGACACTGCATCGTACTGCAGCAAACGTTAAACCAGATTCAACTATTTTGCTTGATGCACCTGCTTTATTTTGCCGGAGCCGTCTGCATTGAAATGAATGAGATATCTGCATTTTTCCATGCAGTGCTAATGTTGTCAAAACTCACTTTCCAGCCCATAGTTTTATGCTACATCCACACTACTACATTTTGCTTATTAAAATGCATAAGCTTTGCTATATTTACACCTAGCGTCCATGCTCCTTTGGCATTTATAACTTCTAAATCAATGACGCAGACACCCATGTTTGCTTCCTGATGGGTCTCATCAGTCATGATGTCCATCTGTTTCGTCACGGCCCTATCACGTGACGAAAACAAACCATGACTGCCAGCAAGTCATTTAACATTAATATATAGATTAAAAACAGTGTTTTAAAACATAAAAAGTAGTAGTGTGGATGTAGCCTTAGTTTGTCTTACTTGCTAACGTATTTGCAGCTGCTCACCCTTTCAAATGTTTTGAAGTGTAACACACTAACAAACGTACATTTTGAACTGAAACTTGTGTGGAAGAACAGCAACTGAAGTTTAACAGTGTGATCTAAAGGCCAAGTTGGTCAAAACTGCAAAAGAAAGAAAAAGCATCTAACAACACAAACCTGCTTTGTGGTGTGTTGTTCATCAGGTTATTATTGATGCATCATGTTTTAAATACAGTTCGACGTCAGATCTGTCTGGCCCACAGAATCAGCGCCGGTGGGTGCTTGTTTTTCTGCACAGAGCATTTGTTTTCATCTCCACCTAGCTGGAGTGGGAGTTGGGTTATGGCTGCTCTGTTCTCACATGGCGACGCTACGATTGAGTTGAGACCAAACGGGCGTGCACGGGATTTACACGGGGCAAAGTGTGAAACAGCACAGATACCAGTGTTAACGCTGCTAAACCGCTATCCAGCTTCCTACGCTGTGAGCAGAGGTGGTGGCCTGACACAGTGACGTCGGGACACTATCTTAGAATCCAACACATGTTTATCCATCAAATCTTCCACTCTTGAACCACAACAGAATAATGCTTCCACAAGCAAATGTAGACAAATGTACCTTTTTAAGCGCAGACATTTTGCCTTGTCATAGTAGGAACAGCAGAAGCAGCTAAATGGAATTCAGCCATCCTCAATCAATTTGAATGAGAGATGATATAAAAGATAGAATGTTACTTCCACTGTGTTACACTCTCAACCAGCATCTCGAGCACCGCAGAACAAATGGTCTGCTGACCAATTATTTCAGTTTTATTTTTAATTTGCATTCATGTGGGCGTTTGTTGTGTTGATGTCATTAACAATGGCTTGCAAAGCATGATTGACATGTGATTCATTAGATGGCTAGACTTGAGAGAATCGTGAGTTGCCTTCAGTAAAACAAGAGAAATATTTTGTTTGTAGATGCCAAAGACTCATCTCTAAGCAGCGACTGGAGTCTTTAACTAAACAAACTCCACACCTCTTGTGTAAGCAAAATGGTATTTACTGTATATGCCCAATTACCACTTGGAGACACGTTATGCTGAGGTGGTTAGCGCATCTGGTTTAAATGCAAAATCACAAGGCCACTCACCAACTAATCAGCCACTGTCATCTTGCAACAACACCCATGTGTGTTTGCGTTATGCTTTCAGCTCGTTTGCATTAGTTACACAGCCCTCTTGATTTAATTAGCATATAAAAATAATTCCATTGTCTCTGCTGTCAATCTTGTGGCTGCTGCAGAGAATGACAACATTCAAAACGTTATACATCTCTGCTTTAAGCCCAGAAAGGCGGCAGCCATTTACTGCACTCGAATACTGCCAGGAAAATGAGAGTCATTTGGAGTAATGGCTTCCTAGAACTCCCCTTACATCAGCGTGAGTGTAAAGGAGAATGAATGGCAAGTCACCAGGATGTTACAGTGCTGTTTTCACAGCTCGACGGGAATCACCACCTTTTCGACGGGAGTGCCACCGCACGCAAACATGGACTCCAACTGTGGATAGAGAAACAAAGATATCACCATTCACAGGGTCTTAAAGTGCGCATGCTACTACGCACGCACTCACTTAACTCTTAATTATCATGGATGCTCTAGTCATCAATTATTAAGCACACTCCTGGCGCTGCTAATGGTATTTTTGGAGAGGGAGCATTATCTACTGTAAGAAGAAGGTAGATGTCTAGTTTGAGAGTCTGTGAATTTATAATGATTGTGGCCCCACAGGCAGTTTAAATGCTGTTTGTATTTAAATCAACTGCAATGTCTCAGCAAGTTTACGTGGTTTTGACCATAATTTTGTATCCATTCAGATTGTAATTACATTCTAGCTGGCAAGCAAGACCTTCTCGATACTGTCAGGCAAACATTTCAGACAGATGTTACAGCAACAGTTCAGTGCAGGTGCTAAGCTGCACAGTCTACTGTATTACACCATGATTTCATCAGTACTCGAAAGAGAAAGAGAAATTGGGATATTCTGGACCACGAGTTATGTAAATGACATCACATGCAGACAGGGCATCTTAGCATTTCAGGGGAAAGATAATATCTGTTATATATATATATATATATATATATATATATATATATATATATATATATATAGAGAAAAATTGAGCACAC
>JAVQJF010046830.1:0-18635 GCA_036023855.1 Gadopsis marmoratus
GCGAAGACTGGATCTACTGTAGGAGTTCCTGCGAGAGAAAATCAAGACCGTAAAAAATGCTTCACTTCAAGTGATGTGGTTTATTTACCTCAAAAGTGTATCCAAAATCTGCTAAATCAATCGAGGTGTAATGTAATTCTGTGACACTATGGGAGTGAAAGAGTTACTGTGAAAGCTGTGAAGAATGTCTTTTTTTCTGTGGTGTCCCACTATAAGACTGCATGTCTTTCATGGAGTATCTGCTTTCAAAGAGCAAGAATGACGTAAAACCAGCCCATCATTTTATTCAGTGTCTGTTCACAGTTCCCAGAGCAATATTGCTAAGTGACATTTTCTGTCAACATTTTTAGTTTTAACATGTATTTACATTTAGTTTCATAATTAAACACAACTACTTCCAAAATATACATTAGTCCTCAGTATTAAAGCATTGCTCTGGCAGGTGCGCTGACTGTAGCTCTGGTTTTGATTATGAAGCAGCAGTTCTCAGACCCTCACATGCAAACAGAGCCGATGCCAAAAGCAGATGAAAACAAAAAAAACATATGGTGGTAGTTTCCTTAGTCAAATGGGCTACAATACTTCAAGAACGGCACCAACTTCCTTTTATAAATGAATGTAAAATCTTTTAAAGTCACTCAATATTGTGCACATCCATTCTCTGGTGACAAACACATGACCTGGGGTATGATAAAGGTTTTATGTTGCTCTTGTGTTGGTTTGATGGGGTTGGAGAAGCAGCGTGAGCTCATTTTGTGTGTTTCTGTGCATAGGCGTGTGTGTGTGTGCTTAATGTCTCAGGTTACCGTTGTGTTTGTGGAGTCTGAGCTGGCAGGGTTCTATATAACTGGGGGATCTTGTGGTTGATGAGAGGACCCAGAGCTTCTTTCAGTTTATTGTAGTTCCTCTCCAGCTCTCTGTGGTACTCCTTCTGATCTGGTCCAATCAGAGCTTTATTCTTCCTGAGGGCGTCCTCACACCTGCACGTAAAAAAGAGCAGAGAAGACGCAGGGAGTTGGGATTTGTTTATATTAGTTACACAGCAGTCTGCGTCCAGGCTGTGGAGTGTGTCATCACCTTTTAGTGAAGTCTTTAAAGCAGAGGCGCAGTTTGTTGTGATGGCGAAACAGTTTTGGGTCATCAGGAATGTCAGAGAGAAAGACCTGTGCCACCTCCAGGGGGCCCTGTGAGGGGGAGAAACTGTTACATATCTGCTAAGGAATGTCTGTCACCACTTAAAAACGCAGACCCAGACTTTCAACCCCATTTAGATGGCATTAATATTCCTGGGGGATGTGGGCTTTTGAAATTTTAAATGCACTATGGTTATACATTATCAGTTCTATCAATATCTAAACTGGCACCTGGTTGACAGTGGTGCCCACACTGCCCTGTAGCACCATCTGCAGCATCTTGGAGTCTGCAGGGTCTTGGTTTGTGGCAAAGGCAAGCTCCTGAGTCTTCTTCTGCATGTCCTCAATTGCCACCTCCATCGGGACAAGAATGATCTGGAGAACCAAAGACAACTGAAATAATTGACTTTCCCCCCCACGCACTACATTCATAAAAAGATCACTCCAGAACAGACACCCACCTCCTCCTTGTGGATGACATTGATGCGTGTCTTGATATAAGGGAAGGCATGAGATGTTGTTAGGATGGTTTTGCGTTTGTACTGCTCGTTGAGGTCACCGTGGGCTCGGCCATCCAGAGTGAAAGGGGTACAGTACATGAAGGTACGCAGGTTGTAGTTCTTGTCAAAATACGTGATTCTTTCCTTTAGCTCGTATGTGTCGAAGAATGGTTCAACATAGGTGATCTGGAGGTAGGCCTGAAACAAGCACAAACAGTCATCAATACAATTATACCTTTTGTGAAATCTGTCGATATATTATTAGTCACATACTGTATATACATATCATGTTACCTTGTTGGGATCCAGTTTATTTTTGTCCACTGGGTTGGAGTCTTTGATAATTTCAACCATATCATCCCCAAACCTCTCCGAGTAGAACTCCTGTGCATCAAAGAGATTCATCTTTAGAATCAAGTTTTTCATAAAGCACCTAATGACACCTTTATTAGCATCATGACTAGTTAACATGCCTCAAGTCTGTGGGAGATCTCGGCTAATTTGGTGATTGATGGCTCCTTGTAGACGAACTCTTGCTCATCTAGGTCTCCAAACCGGCAGCCATAGAAACCCACCCGGAAGTAGGTCCCAAACATTCTCTAAAACACTGAAGACGGGATGAAAAGAATGCAGAGGTTGAGTGAATTAAAATCAGCTGACTTGGAGGTTATGTGACCTATATTCAACACAACAATACATATTGGCTTTCAAGCAACCTCATAGTTTAAATAGCTAAACAGAGCTCAAATTAGTGTAATGTGTCATTTTTTACATTGTGAAGCTGCAAGTCTTTCAATCTCCTGTACTAAAAATGAGAATTGTGTAGTTAATGGTCTAATTTTACTGTACCTCTTTAGAGGTACAGATTAAGGCTAAACAGATGAAAAGGCTAAAGTAACTAGTCTCTTGTTGCTGTGTAAAGATTACAAATTTTCAGTAATAGAAGAGCAACTGGGAACAAAGGGAAACTATATATTTAGGCTGGAATGAAAACTGTTTTGTAAGTGGTTTGACTCAACTATGTCAAAGTGTGAAAGCAAGTTTTGTATCACTCACCAGTAACATGTGATTCACACAGGAGGGAAGAAGAGACAAATGGGGGAACACATTGTCAATGCAAAATAAAATGAATTGCTGAAATTAGTTTTACCTTAAATGTAATTATACTGAATATGACAAATGAACTTGTTACCTCCCATCCTGAACTCTTGAAAAGTTGAAAAAAAAGAAGAAGAAAAAAAGACACATGTAAGGAGCAATCCAGGATAAAGCTCATTTTAACAGCCCAGTTACTTCCTGGTGTTTTTGGGATCAAACCATCAACTCACTTGGTTGTAGACTTTGTTGAAGGCATCCTGCAGCTTCCCGTGTACAGTAGCCAGCTTTTTGAAGTCTCGGTTGGCTTCATGGATCGGCAGCAGAATCTTGTACACTTCATTTATGGCTTCATACATGGCAGCCTGAAATTACAGCACAATGGTCTTACTCATACCACCCGATCACATAGCACTCCTTCAGCCATGTTAATGCTGTAACCTCGCGCTGTGTTAACATGCAGCCTGTACTGGACAATGTGAGTCGTACCATGTTAAAAGAGGCAGCTGCTTGCTCCAGGAGGCCCACTAGGCCAGTCTCGCTGAAGTACTTCCCAGCACAAATTCCCTCCTCCTCTGGAGACAGAACGTCATCGGATATGGCCGACTCTTCCAATACGTTGGATGAAATATTCTGGAGGGAAAAACAGAGAGAGTCAGACCAAACATTAAATCTTTATATTTTTTTGTTTAAACAATTGCAGGCTTGAGTCTTGGTGCACCAGCTTTGAGACAACCTCCTATTTCATTCTGCTGCCCACATGTAAGTAGAATGAGTCCCCAAATTAAATAAACAGCATGCACTGACCTGAAACGTGACACAACCAATTGGCAGGTAGCGGCAGTCCTCCAGCATGTTGAGGTATTCTGCCACCAGTGCTGCGCTGTGGACCAGGCAGTGCGCAGCTTCAGCATGGTTCCCTCTCTCACAGTGTTTTCCTGCCATGTTCTGGAGCCACGTCAGACGTAGGTCAGGGGAGTTCTGGTAGCCCTTTGCTATCCTGAAGAAAAAAAAAAAAAAAAAAAAGACATTACCAGAGATTTTAGTTGAGACACTTTATTGTTGTATGCAGGCCTTAATCTGCACCACAGTACCTGTACATTAGATCAATGAGCATCTCTGGATCCTGCTGATGCTCTTTCATCTTAACAGTGTCAGTGAGAATCATGTGCAGGTTGAACACCAGATCCTGGACCTGCAGTTTCAGAAGTATAACATAGCACATTAGGTGAGTCTTCTGTCAACCTAGCAGCTCTAAATGGGCCTTTATACAGAGGCTGTTACATACCTGCTCTCGGAAGGGCGTTTCACGCAGTTCCAGGTCATCTTCAGCATACGTCAGGATCGTCTTGAGTGAGCGACGAAGATGCTCCTCATTGAAGTTTTGTGACGTTCCCACAAGTGATGACAGGGACATGGTGACCTGCATCTTTACTCGAGCAAAGTTCTGGTCCAAGGGCAAAATTAGGGCAGATTGTGACTCACAATATCAAGAACATCGAAAGAGAAATGACCTACAATGCAAAGACAGTGTTCAGACTTACATTTCCAATCTCAAAGTTCTGCCTCATGAGCAGGTAAAGAGAGGCGGAGGCATGACCTCTGACAGAGCTGACACTACTGCTGCAGTGACGCAGGAGACGCAGGCACAGGTCTGCACAAAGCTCTGTGTCTTCCTCAAACAGCATCTCTGGGAACTACACACACACACACACTTTCACTTTGTATACTCCTTACACAAACATATCAAGATTACTATTGGTTTCTTTAAAATTCAAGTTTTTTGCACAATGATAAAACACAGATGTGAAGTCAAGACAAGTAAATATACATGTGAATTTATTTGTTATTTGTTTCCCCTAAAAAGTGTTAAAATAAGTCCGTAGGACTTTTCACTTATGTACCTTGAAGACCAGAGCCCTTTGTGTAGTGAAGCAGTGCTGCAAGAAGAGGGCGCTCTGGTTTCCTGCCATGCTGTGGAGGAGGACTCTCAGAACTCCACCCAAAACACTTTCCTTGAGCTCTGATGCCACCACAGTCTGACAGGACAGAAAGAAAATCACAACAAATTACAGCAAGGTAATTCTACATAAAATGGACAGTACTGTGTGTAAACAGCTGGCAAAAAGGGATGACATCTAATATGGTAATTCCCCCCCCCCAATTTGCTTCACCTTGACCACAATCTCCAGTGTGTCCAGTACTATCAGAGAGGCTTCAGTGGCTAAGTTTCCATCCACCACAGACTCCTGCTCCACCTCAGCTTTAGTCCTGTAAGAGGTGTTTAAGCATTTAAGCACTATTTAGATGAAGAGACAGCATATTTTACCATGTTCATGATTTCAATTCTAATACACAAATCTATCAATCATTCTTCCGTACAATGTACACGTGTCAGGTAAGACAGCTTTTAGTTGGCAGCGATGTAATTAATGTTTAGAACGTACTTGTCAATTCTGTCTGTATTTTGTCTCCAGTGAGTGACATTCTTCCTCCACCTAACATTTTCCTGACTGCCATAGGGACTCCTTTCTGAAAGAGTAAACAAATCACAATTTGCATGAACTAAAACAGCTACTGACACACACAAATTACTGTGCTCTAATACTACTTACCTCTGCAGCGGCGGACCATCTCCTGACGAGCACCAATGGTGCCCAGTATGGCCTCCTCCAGTCGGGCCTTCATGTCCTGAGACTTTTTAAATGTCAGACTGTTGATCCTCTCCAAAGCCTTCTTCCCCTACAACAGCCATAAACAATCAAAGGACAGAGACAAACAACACATGAGACCAGGGAAAAACAAGAACAAATGTCAATCAAAAACCTCCAGTAAAAGTGAGAGGGAGCTACCTGCATCTTTAAATAGACATGCAACAGTCAAAAACCCAAAAACAAATACTGATTTAACAAACTACAGCGTTAAACTACAGCGCTCTTCACTACTATTATTATTATTTTAAATTTTACAATTTAATTTTAGGAGACGAGAGGAAGAAGTGAAGGTTATAAGGGAGGAAGAGCAAAATATTAGGAGGGAGGAGGAAGAGAGCTTAGGAAGAGAGGAGACTGAGGAACAAAGGGGAATTGAGGAAGTAGAAAAAAGACAAAGAGAGGAAGAAGAAAGGATCAGGGTGAAGGAGGAAATGGCTAAGGAAGAGAGGAGTCTGGGACTCCAAAAACTAGGTTTACTAATAGTTTGCCCTAGTCTGGGACTCCAAAAAGTAGAAAAAAGTCCAGGTAAAGACTTAAGAAAACTTATCAAAGAGCTCAAGAAGACTTTTCTGGGAACAGCCACCGTTCTGGGAACGAGCAGAAAGAAAAATGGGGCCAAAGACCAGTAAGGAGGAAAAGGATGTAGGGGGAGATGAAAAATGTATGAAGTCAAAGGGAGAAGTGAATGTAGGGAAGATCAAGAGGTGGAAACTCAAATACGGGTTTAATAGGAAGTTGAACGTCCCCAACTGTGACGTTTTAAATTATTTTAAATTTATCTGTTCAAGTTTTAGTTTTCTTAACTGCACTTCTGTTTTCTTTTAAATATGCTAGTTTTATTTTCTAATAAGCTATCTGCAGTTTGCTTTTTATTTGCTTTTAAACATTATTATCTGTTCAAGTTTTATTTTTCTTAACTGTACTTCTGTTTTATGGCATTCTCTTCTGTAAAGCACTTGGTGCATTTAATATCTTTGTTGTAAAGCACTTTGAACTGCATTTCCTGTATGAATGGTGCTATATAAATAAAGTTTATTATTAATATTGCCTGAACAAACAGGTAATACAGAATGTTTATCATCAACTCAATGGAGTAAAAGTAGATATAGGTTTTTAAATAAGGTTTTACTATCGCTCACTCACTTCCTGGAGTTGTGAACATCTGAACAGTATTTATTTGTGGAGGACAGCAGCCGTTTTCAATCATTCTATATATCAGCATTTATAATGGGTAAATAATCATCTGTTTTTGCAATCATTAGATTTGCTCACAGGAGCAAATCTTTCGCATCAACTTCAACTTTGTTAAACTTTGACATGTAAATTCAGTTGATGGTACAAATGTGTCTGTGTTGAGTAAGACACTAAACTCCAAATTGCTCTAAATGTCACAAAAACCTCTCTGAGATAAATGACTATGAGCACTATTAGTCAAGAACTATAGATAGTGATGAATTCATAGTGACATGATGCGTTTTGTGTGGTCGATCCATTTCACTTGTTCCACTCACTTTTTATTGCAGAACTGATAAAATACACAGAGTAGTAAACAAACCCGACACACGTGTTTTAACTACAGACTCATTACAGGGGTAATGTAATAGTTTTACATTACATGACCAAAAAAGTCATGTAATGTAAAACTATGCTGAAAGTCCACCGTGTTTTGGTGTGATTTACAGGCGGGCGCGCTGCTTCTGTCCTCTTTGCATTGGAGTTTGACACACACACACAAACACACACGCACACACACTGGTATGGCCCACTAGAAGCCGTCGGGTGCGCCTCTGGTGGTTGACCAGCCTGGTCGAGTAGCCTTATAGCTGCTTGGGCAGTGTTGCCACGTTGGTTCAAAAACATGATTATTAGCCAGAAAAGAATATGAGTTTTGAAAAATATAAGAAAAATGTCTGCACTATGACAAACCAGGTCAAAGATTTGTCAACCCACCCAAGCTAATTTTTACCAACATAATTCATCCTAAAGCCACGCAATTAGGCGAAAATGTTCCCAGTCTGGGAACATTTCTTTGGCGTAAAGTTTTCCGCCCCAGAAGAAATGCTTTTGCTGGCTCTTCTGTCATTAGTCACCACCATCTTTCTAACTGTTCCACCATGACAATCATTACAATCCACTGGAACTGCTGTGAAGCCAAAGTTTTTACAGCTTCCATCCTCAAGATTCAAACATTTTACAGGAGGTGAGTGTTTTTCAGTAGATATATCTTCAGTACTTTTAATGGAAAAGGTTGTCATGGAGCTATTCGCAGACAGTGTGACCTCAGATGACATATGTGCTCTTTTATAACACACGACTCTGTCGAGAGTGATGAGGAAGCTTGAGTTTTTTTCCGCTCACCTCGTCTTTGTTTTCACCTGTTTGGCTCTCTCTCTCTCTCTCTCTCTCTCTCTCTCTCGCTCTGCTTGCAGGGCTCAGTCTGGGTCAACAACAGATCAAGGATCGTGAACAGTGATTACACGACAGCTAACGGAGTCATACACCATATCAATGGGCTGTTGACGCCCTACACGCTGAGGGACAAACCAATTCTCAAGCCTGACACGGTGTGCAGAGTTTGACTGAAGTGAACAAATGATTGATGACCAATCAGAATTGACAGACAGGCAGTGTGACATCTCTCTCTCTTTGTTTAGATGAACTTCACCTCAGCTGCTGTGTTTTATGGCTACAGCCGCTTCAAGAAACTCGTGGAGGTAAAAAAAACACGTCTCCTTTCTCCTTCACCTTGTTCCACCACCTCTTCTCCTCCTGCAGCTCCTGCAGTACCCCTCTACCACTTACACATCTGCACATCTTCTTCTTATACTTCCTCCTTCACCTCCTTCTATCACATCACACCAGATGCCATCTCCTCCTTCTCCTACACTCCTTTTCCATCAGAAAACAGAAATCACAAGGTGACAACACTAACACAATCCAGAGGAAATATTGCTAGGACAAGATTAGATTAGTTTTATTGTCCCATTGGGTGATTTGTTTTCACAGACAGTACAACAAACAGATGTAGACAATACACAATAGCTTCATGTCTACATTCATACATCACATTCATCACATACAACGGTGTTCAGGGATGCTGTGGCAGAAGGGACAACTCTTGCTGAAGAGAGCTCTTCTCCATTTTAAAATTGTGCATCTCTGAAAAAGTACCAACACCACAATGTAAAAGTACATAAGTATTATAAGCAAAATGTACTTAAGTATGCTGAATGGTTTTAATTTCTCGCCTACGCTGGTTTGGTGGCTCGTAAGAGGGAGCACCATTGCCGGCAACCAGTTACAGATAAAATCACATCAAAGTTGCATAATAATGGAAATATCAATCTGTGAAAAATGGGAAATTGCAGACCTAAATGAAAGGGGCAAAATATCACATACATGAAAGGTGTTTTGTGATTTTGGAGAGCTGTCTGTGTTTGTCTCCATCAACTAAAGCCACACAAATTGTGATTTTGTTTAATTGTTTATCGACCAATGTTGGTGCTCAATTATGGAGATAAGCCTGATGTTCAAAGTGATTACCATTCATCCTGAGGTGGACATGAATTATACATTTCATGGCAATCAAGACATTTCAATATGGACCAAAGTGGTGGACTGATGCTAAAGTCCCGTCGCTAGCGTGGCTGAATTATGTTTTGAGTTAAAGTAATGTTAGACTTATATAATTAGAAATAGATATCAGCAGTTTCTCAATATTAAGCGTGCTATCACGACGGTGTATACTGCGAGTGCGAGTACTGATCTACTGTTTGTGCAGGATGCAGGGTTACTCCCAGTGCTCCAGCTGTCCATCCACCAGCCGTTTACCATGTTCTGGCCCACAGACGAGGCCCTCAACTCCCTGCCACCTGAAAGACAGCGCTGGCTCTCCAGCCCAGACCACCAAGAACAACTGGCTGCCACTGTGAAGGCTCACATCATACGCAACGCCAAGGTAGTTGGAGAAGAGGATGGCCGTATCGATACTCAGAGTAGTTAATACTTTGATACTCAAACATGACTTCTTTTGAATATGGCCCCTAATGGATTAAAAATTAATTACAGGACAGAAGGAAAACAATGATAAAAATAATCACCTAACAATTATTTTCATTATCGATCATCTGTCATTTATTTTCTCAATTAATTGTTTTGTTTATAAAATGGCAGAAAATCAGAAAGTCTACATGTCAATTCCTAGTTTCCCAAAGCCCACGATGACATCTTCAAATGGTAACTGTCTTTATTATATAAGAAAAAGAAAAGCAGCAAGTGTTTTTAATAATTTATCAAATAGTTGCTAGTGAATTGCTTTTTGATTGACTAATGTATTAAATGACTAATCTTTTAAGATTTACACCTGTTAGTGCACATTATATAGTGTTTTAAACAGCAGAGTTTAAGATTTTTTATAGGAGCTAGAATGCTGTTTTAGTTCATTTTCATTTGAGAAAATAATGTGTATGTTGGATTATAGTTGTTTCAAACAAGGTTTTCTTGTTTAGTTGTTTGAGGTTTCGTCTTAACCACTCAATTATTTCTCAATTTTTTCATACTCAAAGATGTCGTCGTAATAAACATATACAGAATTTTTAAATGAAAAACTCATGTTTGTCTCTGTGCTGGACAAGCTGGCCAAAACCACCCCACCTCCTCATCCTGACCAACCTACATCTGTTGTAGGAAATGTCCTAACATGACTATCCAAAATACACCCAAATCTGTGGAGTTCAAAAGGAGGAGGAGGGGCAGGGTCTGTCTGACTGTTGTAGCTCTATAAACAACTCAACATGATTTTTGGTGTGTGTGTGTGTAGGTGTTGGGTGTCAGTCAGCCGGATAGATTCTCGTCGTTCCGCACCATGCACGGATCCACCATCAAGTACAGCTGTGACAAGACCCTGGTGGTAAGAAAACAGATAAGCAAAACAGGTAGTCGTGTTGGATTCTGCACCTGGCTGTTGCTGTAGTAACTGGTATTGTCTCATGGTGATGTTGGAGCGAACAACATCCTGGATACTAACCCTGACAATCAGTAGTTGCTATCAAACATGAAAAATGATCCAATGTTGCCTTTTAGCTCCGGCCTGTTTCATGTTCACGCTGACTTGTTGCCAACGAACCAAGAGCTGTAAACATGAAGTGATTTGGACTGACAGGTACGTTATTGATTGGTGATGTCATCCTGCTTCATCAGCGCTACGTGGACCTACAAAGGAAAATCTAACTCGAATTAGGTCAAGCAGCACTTTACTGAACCTGATGTGTGTCTTTACCTTCTCAGGTGTCACAGAGATATACTGTAACTGATTATGAGCATTATTAGTCGACACTGGATCTTATACGAACAAGTAGAAACTGAGCCAACAAGAGACATTTCAAATCAAATCAAATCAAATCAAATTTTATTTATATAGCGCTATATCATAACAAAGTTATCTCATAGAACTTGTAAATACAGAGCAAGTTCAAGCCAACTCTATATCTACAGACCCAACAATTCCACCATGAGCAAGCACTATGCGACAGTGGCATGGAAAAACTGCCTTTTAACAGGCAGAAACCTTAGGCAGAACCAGGCTCTTGGTGGGCGGTCATCTGCCTCGACCGGTTTATGTGGTCTGAATTTCCCCCCGAAAGATTTTCTGGATGGTAATTTGAAAATGGGATGATCCAAAAATGACCAACTGAATTTGAGCAACTTGAACATAGTTGTTCTTTAATATCTGAATTTGTATAACCTGGAAATACATTTAAAAAATGTTTTTTTTAAATGTTTTTGAAGTTGCACACTAAAAATTTCAAAGAGGGGAATTCAGACTACATACAAAATGAAATATTTCAAAGCTATGAATTCAGTGGGATATAATCTTTCAACACTAAGTATTATGTAGTGACTACATTTAACATCTGTAGGTATGCAGTTGGATGCAAGATTAAACTCATTGCTTCCATTATACAGATGTGAGCAAACAGTATTTTATGGAACCCTCCGCTGAACATGAGCTGCAACTAGTAACAAATCCTTGATTCTTGGTTTTAAAACTACATTTTACATGGAAAAAGCTTCATCATCAAGCTAAACAGCTAACACTTTAAGGATATGTGGCTTTGAAAAGCAAATACAATATGTAACACTAATTGTACTGTAAAGAATCTTGCTGACTTGCTTGGTTTAAAAGCCTTAATCTGAAAGACTATCGATGAAGTTTATAACCTGTAGGTGCTACCTTGGCTATCTAATCTAATGATGGCATGCATCCTACAGCTACTGACACTTAAGAACGGTGTCATGGATTGTGCTGCTCATGCTGTTAACATCCTGCAGACTGCCCCCAGCTAACATTAACATGTAGTCGCTATCAGCTCCCAACTGTGCTGTTTTTACCTGCAGGCTGTCCCATGTGATCCTGCAGGAGCGGACTTTAATTTTGCTGCATTGTCCTTCAACAGTGAATTCCTGCACCAAATCCACCTCATTCCACTCCATCCTCACAGCCTCTCAGAGAAACAGCAGGCAGTTATGCATTCAGAGAAAAAAATGTTGCAAGAGGCTTGAAAGAGAAAAGCTTGGAGGGGGGAAACAAGAGCGATCCTTATCACAACTTTCCCTCTTATTCACTCGGTGATGTGTTGTGATTTACGACACCCTCTCTCCCCTTCTCCCTCTCGCTCTCTCTATCTCTCGCTCAGCCCACGCTCCCTCCACCCCCCACCTTTTTCTCTCTCGCTCTCTTTCTCTCATCCATTGGTGTGTGCTTATATGACGTGTAAAGCCCACTAATGTGACAATGGATTCAATTACTACAGTAAACAAACATGTAAACCTATAAGACAGAGGGAAAGTCATCATCTCCATCCTTCTTTATACCTCCCTCTGTTTATCTATCCTTTCATTTTTCTGTACCTCCCTCTTTGTCGATATTGTTCTCTTTTTATACCTCCTTCTCTTCTTACACCTCCCATCATGTCACTGTTTCTGGATCTCCCTCCATGCTTTTGTTCACCTTCACCCCTCCTACTTCTCCACCCTTCTTAATCCCCAGCTCTTTCTCTATCTGCATTCCTTCATCTCTTTTTGTCAATCCTTGTCATCCCTCTGCAGCTGGCTTTTTGCTGCAGCGCCTTCTCTCTCTCCCTTTCCCCTCACACCTCCCTCCTTCTTTCTCCCACTTTCTCTCAGGAGGGAAATCACTGCACCACAGCCTGATGTGGCCTTAGCTGCTCTCAATCAAGCTCTGCCTCCTGCACCAGATGTGTGTCATGAGGAAGATGATGACTGGCAGATTAATGGCCGTGGCAGAATGCACGGCCATCACATTCCTGTCAGTCATGTCCAGTGACACACACAGACCAACACACAATGGAGTAACAGCTGATTCCTGCTGCGTCATATTTCCCTCTTGTTCCTGTTGCACATGTGACGTAACTGCTGCGATCACACATTTTCCCTTTCATTAAAAACACACACACACCCAGTAATGAAAGCAGACTCGACTTTTTGCCAATGCTGTTCTTCTGGGTGCTTGAGTGGGCTCTGGGTGTGTTGGACATTTACAAACATAAAATGAACTATTAAAAGTCATTCATTATGTTTTTATAATTAAATATAATGCATTATTAGCAGTGTTGAAACTGGATGACATTTTCATTAATATTTAGTAGGATTTTAAGGTTCTGCTCAAGTTTCCCAAGATCCCTTCAGAGTTGGACTCTTTTCAGACCCTTAAAAACATTTACACCACAAAGGACATTAATATACCCTCTGATTGGTTGAACTGATTGCAGGTGAGGATTACATTTCTTCTGATTGGAGGAGCTGAATACAGACATTATTTCAATGCTGTTTCACATTGGTAGAGATCAGTGTTGCCAGATTGGATGTTTCTTTCTTTTTATTTGATTTGGCAGATACAAATGGTTCTGGGTGGCTTTTAGGCTACTTGGTTCTTTAGCCTTTATCCAAAACCTTCAGTACGAGAGATTTACGTGGATAATTTACTTTCCAACATGATAACCATGGTTGTGGGTTTGCCTAAACTATGAAGCCCAGTAATAAAGCAGAAGACTGGAGGTGCACTTCTTCTGAATGCTTTATTTCTTTCTCGCATAGAACATCACCATTGAAGGCTCTGAGAAGCCAAATTCCTTCCTAGAACCACAGGGCATTCCCAAGTATATTGTCTAGATGTAGGCATAGTTGTGACAAATGTGTGTTTGCCTTTTTTTAATAAAGCATCATCACACCCCACTTCAGACAAAAACCTATTATTATTTCATAATTATAAAGGATAAAAAAATCCAAAGCAAAAAATTGGGCTATGTTTGTGAGGACTGGGGCAGGTTCAAGGCTCTGATTGATAGAGCTCCTGACATACTTTTCACTTCATGCAAATTCTCAATGTAATCAGTGACTAGACCATGAACAGACCATGGTATACAGAAAAGTATCTTCACACTGTTTCTTTTGTATCTTAGTGGGACATATGCCCTGATCCAGTGTGTTAACGTTTAACTATGACGCTTCACTCAGGAGGAACATAAAGTAGGTTAATATACAGGATATTATAGACAACATGTGAACTTTCTTTTTAAGAAGCCTTATTTAGTAAATTTATTATCAGTTAAATCACTTCATCAGTTTTTATCAGGTAGATCATTTTAAGGCATTTTGCTATAAATTTAAAACACAAAAAATGACCTGCTAACAAGCAATCAGTCAGTTAGTTAAATATATAACGGTCACCATAACCCTCTCACGTCGCTGCTGTTCACTGGACTTTGCGGCAGTTTCACATATGTTGAGATCACGGTTATAATCTGAAGCACATGGGGATATTTGCATTTCTCAGTGTGTGAGTATTACGTTTCCCAACAGTGTATATGTTCTCAGAGTTATGCACACATATAGGCACACACACACACAGATATGTTCTGATCACAAGTCCCATCAGTAATGAAACCCATTCCCTTCCCATCTGCTATATGCCTCCAGTTAAAATATTCCTCCTAATCTACAATAACAGCCACCAGACATTCCTGCAGCCCTGACCGAACCAAAGGGGAAAACTCTATTATCAGAACCTCTCCAGTGACTGATGTTCACACAGCAGGGTGGCCCGCTGGTTACAAAGACCATCCTGTAACTGAAAGGTCACATCTTTGAACCCTACCACTGAGAACTTCAGCAGAGTTCAGGAGCAAAAACAGTACGACCAGACGGATTTAGGGAATACTCACTTCTGGTGCAACACAAGGCCACCCGTATTTCATCCAAACAAGGACTATCCTACAACTACGGCATGTAATCTTAACCAATCTGAAAATGGAGAACAAATCTTTCAAGACTTCCTGTAGATTTCCTCCTTTTTTATATAGCTCCCAAAAACATGTTGCCAGAATATTTAATCCTAACAAATCTTAACAGATAATTTCAACTGATATTTATACTGTAGTAGTTAAACCTTTATCACAGATTTACCAATGTTACCTTTTGTCATATCTAATGATTCAAGTGCTGACATCCCTGAACCCAGACTATCATATAAACTGCAGAGGTTTTTCTATTGATGACATGCAGTGAAAATATTCATCTTAAATCTACATCAACACAACCCTGACATGTGTGTTATGTCAAGAGCACAAAAACACATACCAAAGACACACCTGACTTCTTAATATATCTCTATCACACACAGCTGGATGGGGTAGAGTTACACACGGTAGAATGAACAGACTCCACTGTATGTGTTAACTGAGAATGTGTGTCGTCCCTGTGGTCTTTCTGAGGTTAGGGGTGAGGTCTAGAAGGCCCTGTCTTGAGGAGGGGAAGGAGGAACTGTTGGGAAGGACTCCTGTTGACTGACCCAGCCCACACACACCAGAGGAAAACACAGCTCCTCTTAACTGTCTGCAAAACACCAGTGTTGTTGGGCAGCAAGTCATATGTAAAATTCTTCCATAATATTACAGTAAAGATATCCAGTTATCCAAAATCCACATTCCACCTCACCTTAATATGTTTATCATTATCAATTAGGAGGTCCCCCTTAGGTTGAAGCCGGTTTAGATAGGAAATCATAAAACAAGGCTAGGAGTCAACAGCCATGCTAACAGATTGAGTTTGAGTGTCGAACTGAAAATGTTTAGGAACCCCTGAACTAGATGCTAATAGCTAATCATGCACTCAAACAAGGAAGTTTCCATGCTTCCTTGAAATGTTCGCATAAAAACAACTCCTCACTCACTGATCTCCTCAATAGTTCGCAGTCATTCTGGTTCATTCCCCACTCCTTGTGTACACAGATATCTTACAATGATGTGGCTCGAAATCCATTCAATTGGAATTTGACATTCAAAGTTTTACCTAGAAGTGGTGTAGATAAAAACATGATCACCAAAATAATTGGAATGTATCCTCTAGGGACAATGAAAACCTGTGTAAAATGTATTTGCCAAGATATTTCAATCTGAACCAAAATAGTGGATTTACCACAAACCAACCGAGAGTGCTAACAAGGCCTGGGTCCTAGTGTGACTTAAAAAGTGAAAGTATCCCTAATTCTTGAGTAAAAGTGTAGTTTCCTATTAAAAATACATGTTGCTGTATGAGTAATGACATTAGTATTGAAATGAGTGATGAATAACAAAGCTGCTAAAACTGCTGTACACAAAAGATTCTCATTCTCTCTCTCTCTCTCTCACACACACACACACACACAGATGTCAGCACTGTCATCTTTACATCATTCTGTGGAAAAAATAGCACCTGGTGGGTGGGTCTCTGTGTGTGTGTGTGTGTGTGTGTATGTAAGTAAGTGAGAGCTTTTGGATATGATTATATAGAGCCAAGAGTCACACCCTGATTTGGAGACTCTCTCTCTCTCTCACACACACACACACACATATTGACAAAATGACACTGTCAAGGCCCAGATACATATGCCCAAAAGAAGCCACACCTTGCCTGCACACAGCATGCAGACCACACTGACCTAAACACATACTCTGCTCTGATTTTGTGACACTAACACACACACACACACACACACACACACACACACACACACACACATAAAAACACATGGCCAGCAGTCCCACACTCGACACACGACACATAGTCAAACTGCTTGACAGCAGGCAGTCAGCCAATGTGTGTGTGCAGTTTGGATCATGAAAAAAGACAGAGGACAACTTTCAGAAACATAACGGCAATAGAAAGTAAAGCACACACACACGCACGCACGCACAAAAAGACATTTCAAAGTCACCTCTATATTTACTCCTATATCCAGTTTTTCAGTGTTTCTATTATGCATGACAAGCTAATGTGAGAAGAAGGCGAAAGATGTAAGATGTAAGATGGGTAGAAAGTGTAAAGCAAACACACACACATGCATGCACACATGTTTTGAGCTTCACAAACACTGCCACACATGTATACATATATGCACAAAAAAGAAACAAATTTCCCAGAACTCACCCCCACGCTCCGGTCTTGTCTAAAGCACTTTGTTTTTGCTTGAAACCAAAAGTAAACATAGACGACGAAGAAAGACGGACAGCTCAAGACAACTGTGAAGGAGTGCGTGAGGTGAGAGGAAGAGGGAGGAGGAGGAGGAGCTGTTTGGCTAGCTAACAATCCTCTTAGCCTGGTTATGTCATGGGACCCAGCTAATCCTACCTTCACTGACTGACCAACACATGCACATGCACATGCACATGCACACACACACACACACACACACACACACACACACACACACACACACAGGCTGACTAACCAGCAGACTGACCAACACAGATACGCACATTCATACACTCACGCAAACATGGTTGGTGACTGGCCTAACCAACATGTACAAAAAGTGTCTAGTCTGAGGTTAAATACAATAGCTAACACGGTTGAAAATAGCTGTTAGTGATAAATTCAAAGGTGCTAGCATCAGGTCAGATGATCATTTTTACTATATGACTCAATATTTTGTAGGGAACATAACAAAACAAGCAAGCTAACAAACTGTTTGGAAAATAAGGCTTGTTTGTGTTAAATACCTTAGTGACCATAAGGAAAACGTGGTGTAACAGTTGAGACCGCAGGAGGTCCTAGATGCAAATGTGTTATCTGTATCTGTATGTTTACACTTTACAAGATGAACCCTGAGAAATGCCAGACACAGACTTTAAAGAGCTGCATCCTTATCTAAATGGTTTTATTGCCTTATGACCTTTTGGCCTCGGGACTTCAACTTTTATTCAGTTCCCAGGACTTGCCGTTGATGGTTAAGGCTTCCTAGGAAAAGCAAATGGCTCCTCCAGTCTAACATTTGAATAATCTGGTGTTTGCTGTGGTTTACAGCTGCAACAATGTAATCACAGTCACTGAGTTTAAGTTATTGATTAACAGATTAGAAATCATCATTGGATCCATCTTTACTGTTCCTCAGTGAATCCTCATTCGCTGGTAGAATTACATGACAGACAGTGTTGCTGGGGGGTCTTACAGCTGCCAAACAACATTTAGACCAAAGACAGCTGCCGCCTCACGATCTCAGCCCCAGGAAATGGGAACATATTTTCAACACATGAGCCAAGACAGAGCAGCTCTCTGTCATGAAACATTACACACTGTAATGAATCAAAGGTCCACTTACTCAGTTTCTTCCCATGTCTGTGTAGAAAGAGAGTTTTCTGTTGATCTGAGAGGGACGATCTGCTCCATCAGGATTCAGTCACACTTTCATAAAGCGTGAACCTGCAGCTCTGAGGTCAGCTGCTGCATGTTGATATGACTTTATAGGATCAATGTTAATGTTTAACCCACATGGAATCATCACCTTATTACTGAGCATCAACACTCAAACACTGCTATTGGCTGAGTTTTACAAAGAAAACAAAACAAAAAAAAATAAAGGAACAGTTTTAAAACTCATCAGATCTCAATGGAAAAACATCCTGCTGGATCTCTATACTGATATGGACTCTGGGTAACGTGTTAGGAATGAAAGGATGCCACATCGTTTGATGGAAATGAAAATTATCAAACTACAGAGGCTGAATTCAAAGACACCCCGAAAATCAAAGTGAAACATGATGCAGCAGCTCGTCCATTTAGCTGAAATGTCACTGCAGCAACTCAACATGGTCCTCAGTAGTTTGTGTGGCCTCCACCTGCTTGATGCTGCCTGACAA